>CAUYRH010024313.1:0-13114 GCA_963574655.1 Perodicticus potto | reverse complement strand
ACAGAGCCTCAAGCTGTCACCCTGGATAGAGTGCAGTGGCATCACAGCTCACAGCAACCTCCAATTCCTGGGCTCAAGTGAGTCTCCTGCCTCCGCCTCCCAAGTAGCCAGGACTACAGGCACCCACCACAATGCCTGGCCTTTTTTTGGTTGCAGCTGTCATTGTTGTTTGGCGGGCCCGGGCTGGATTCAAACCCACCAGCTCAGGTGTACGTGGCTGGCACCTTAGCCCATTGAGCCACAGGAGCCGAGCCCTTATTGTTTAACTTGTGATAAGAAGTTAGCATCTTTTCTCTGCTTTGGTGAATTGGGATATGCTTTCTAACACGTAGCTTCTAAGATTTTACTTTTCACTTTTCAATACCATGAAATATCTCCAAAAATTATTTAAATCATGTTGCTATGCATTCAGTTCCTCTATGATGTCTTTATCCCTTTCCATGCACTTTCTCACTTACACAGACAAAAATAAAAGATTCACAGAGACCAAGAGCTGACAGACTTTGAAAGAGTTATTTGCCATGGTGCATTTTTGTCATTTACATGGTCATTTCCAAATAGTAGAGCGAGCAATGACATTTGTAATTATTCACAGTTCACATGCCACAGTGACCAACCTCACACATACCAGAACCATGCAAAAAACCATTTATTGACATCTATTTATAATGAAATAATTACATTGCATCATTTTTGTTGTGAGAACATGCATATATTAATGTTTCAAATTTCTATATGAGTAAATGTTTAGCAAAAAAAAACACATACCATTTGCAAGTGTAAGAAATGCCGGTGGTATATTGCCTACTTCTGGTGCTTTGCTGCTAACACCTCAGATTCTTTGCCTGATGATTTTTTTTTTTCTTATTGTGGGACCACACTAAGCTAGAGAAGCTATTTGAAATTGGAGGTGTATTAAATCTTTGGGAGCAGCCCTCGACCAAGCATGGAAGGAGAGTCATCAGATACCCAAAACCTCTTTACTCTTTATTTGGGATGACTCCAGGGTATGTTCTTCACCATCTCCCAAAATACAAATTGGGATTGACTTCTGTTTCTCTAGTAATAACCTATTTAATAATTACCCTTTTTTGAATTCCGTGCTGACCCTGTTTCATGTGCCCATGTCTCTATCAGCATTTCTTAAAATAAAATATATAATAAACATTGTCATCTTTTTCTTGTGAATCTCCTTTGAAAGGAATCTAAAATAAAACAGAAAAAAATATAAATTAATTTTGACTAAATTTAGGGAAAATAGAAAACATGATGAAATGTCATATTGAATACAAAAAAAAAGTATATTGCTGAAAAACTGGCTTTGTAAAAGACATTTATATGTGCATTTGTTCTTAGTTTAACACAACAGTTACGAGCATTTATTCTGCACATTGTAGTTTGTAGAGCATTCTTACTATTCAAAGGAGTAAGCTCATTATGATAAAAGTCTTTCATTGGAAGGTGACAAGTAGAAGAGTTGTATGAAAATATCTGAATATTTAAAGCCTCAGAAGAAGTAGAAACAAGGCAGATTCAAGTATCTCCTCAGAAAGCAAATATGTATATTTGTTATTAAATCTCCACTAGGTCATATTGCAAGTAAGTTGTACCATTATATGAATTCACATCCAGTAATGAATAAAATCCTTGATATTTCTCTCTGAATTACGACATCATCACATATGATTTGATTACTTTAAAATGTTTATTTCTCTTCATAGCTTCAATGTTCTCTGAGCAGTGTTTTTAATAAATTATGGACAAGGAAAACACTTGTGTTGTATTTCTTGCATTTGAATGTGTTATTAAATTTCTTGCGATCAATCTTCAGTAATTCTGTGTCACAGAACTCATAACAAGCATGGAAACGATTCCATGAAAAACATCCTGTGTTTGGTATGGTATTTCTTCAATCAGAGAAACATGTTGAATATTACTGTCCACAGCAATGTCCAGTAGATTTCACTGTAGGAAAAAGAGCTAAACTTTTAGTAATGAGATAGAATACATTTTCAAAAGATTGATGGTTTTAAAATTTTCTTGAAAAAGATCAGTTCTCAACTTTTAAGACCTACAACCTCATGTTTTTCCATCATTATATTGGAAAAGTGCAGTGACATTTTGAAACTACCTTTGGGAGTTGGTTTTTATTCAGTGAATGAAGGCATGAAAATGTAGGGAAATACCACAATGTATTCTTCATTATCAATGGCAATTGGAAAGGAGAGAAAGACAGAACTGAAATGCTGAAATAAATGTATTATCAAAAGTTTTCATCTCTCCTACAGCCTTCGTGGTCAAATTCTTAACTGTCCTGACTTCAGTCTTGGTTCTTTCCTTTCTTATTTACCATAAAGGCAGCTTGGGCAATATCACCCAGTAACAACTTCACAGTTTTCCATTTGTTGGTATTTCTTAAATACAAACAAACAAGCAGGAACTCCAGGTATTTTTCCTCTGTATTTCAAATCAGTAACTCCAAATGACCAGTGTGACAGTTCTGCCTCCCTTCTAATAGATCTCAAAACAATCATACTAAAGCTGTTATTTTGGAACTTATGCCATGCTACCACCTAACTTCTTTTTTTATTCCCTTGTATGTTAGTGACAATCTCATTGTGACTTAAGTTCATAGATATAGGCCAGCATCCTACCTTGGTATAGCCTCAACCAATTGCCACACCTGGGAAAGAAGGCCTAGGGTGAGTGCCTGGGTGTGGCTACCGTCTGACCTTGATCCTGCCTCAAGCAACTGCCACACTTCACTGAAGGATGTGTAGGGTAGGACAGGTTAGGGTAGGTAATAAACTTACACTTATTGTAAAAACCATGTTAAGATTTTCAAATAATCTACCAAAATATAAAAAGAATACATAGCTAACAATGATAACCATCATGGAAAATATGAAAAGAGAAAATAATTATGATTAATCAAAAAGTAGATGAGAAAGCAATTAGCAAAACGATATACAAATAGAAAGGGCAACATAAGCCTATAAAATTAATTTATTATTGAAATCAAACTAAATGTTACTAATATAAACTTTCTAGTTGATGTATCATGATAGTTAAACGGAAATAACAACTAACAAGTACCTTTATTTGCTTTCTTTGAGGAGGTAAGCGTTAAAGATAGGATAAAAGTCCAAAGTTAAAGTCTAAGATAGATACATAAGATAAAACCAGCCAAAAGAAAGCTGACACCATGGTAGAGGTATTAATATCTGATGAAATAGAGGTTGAAGATGAAAACATTTTTAGAGACAAAGAAAATCACTGTATATTTATGAAAATTTTAAATTTTGAAGGAGGTATAATGCACCTGTAAGTAGTTTCAAATTATGTAAAGAAAAAAAAAGGAGTGAAATATGGAGAAAATAACAAATATACCATTTTACTGAATCCTGTTTAATCCACCATTATTAGCGCTACATAATCTAGGGAATATAATAATCTTCATCGAAAATTTGAAAGGCCTAATTAATAACTTTTTTTACTGACCCCATACAGATGTTACAACCAATGCTAACAACACATTTTGTTTGTTCTAAGTTCATGTGGAATATCAATACAAATGGACAGGGTCCTGGCCAAAATAAGGTATGTTCATGCTCAGTTTCATTTTCCTCTACGTTCTGAGAACACTACCAAATGATATTTTTCATTTCACAGCGTTTTTGGTTATGCTGATTTATCCACTTCTAATGTTCTTTACTGTTTCTTCCCAGAGAAATTACTTGCTCTTCTTAAACATAGTAGAGGATTATCTCTTTCCTGACACCTTCTCTAACTCCCAAGTTAACTTAATTTTTCTGTGGTGTTTATTACCTTTTTATCTCCACTCATTTATTTGTTTACATAATCCACAGTTTTTGATGCTTCATCAGTTGTCATGGGCCGTGTGCACACTGGGGATACCGCAGTGGGTTCAGGGGGAGGAAGTCCCATGTCGCGGAACTTTTAGACGGCTGGTATGAACAGATTTTATTCACATAATCAATATGATTATAAACGAATCTTTTTTTTTTTAAAGGACTAATATAGTTTATGAAAACACTTAATAGAGGGATCCAATTTGATCCTACGGGTTTGAAAAGATTTTTGAGTGAAATTCTGAATATTTGTTAATTGTGGACTTATTTGACATAGACTAATTTGACTCCATTCTTTCTAGAATTATTTACTTCTGCTATTTTAGATTTCCCATATTATGCAATGTAATAATTGGTTTATCTGTCTAATGTTTATCTAAATTTACTCACACAATATTTTCCTTGCTCAACATACTATCTTTCACTGTTTGTAATACTTAGGTAATTTTTCTTATTTAAAAAATAAATGGAGTCAAAGATGCTTTGGGCTTAGGTGAACTAACCCTTAGAACTTCTGACTTCAAATCATTCTCTCTTAGCTCAGATATATGTTTTTAATACTTTTCTTAAAACTAAAAATAGGAAATAAGAAAGTACAAAAGGACACGAAAATTACCCAGGGTCCCACAACTTAGGAAAATAATTACTAAACACAGAAATCACACTACCTGTAATCTTGATTTTTGTTAATTTTATTTAGCTAGACATTGGGATTATATTATAAAGCATTTTTTGACGTGTGTCTGTAAGTACAGAAAGAAACAAAGCACTTATCTTCTAGTTTTATATCTAGCTTGTAATCCATAATATCCAAACATTAACAAACTGGACAAATGTGAAAAGGTTCCAAATTAAAGTGAGGGGTACTGTCATAAATCAGTAAAAGTCTCACGCTAGTGAAGGAACCCTATCACTTCGGTAACAAGGGCACCATGAGATGTGACCACTAGAAAGATAACAAATATAACTAATGTGCCAGGCTCTGTTCAGGATGGACCCTTTCAGCATGGAATATCACATCATCATAAAAATCTTATCAAGGACAGCATAGACAATTTATTGGAGAATCAATGTAAGTCAGAGATGTAATACATTTTTTGTTTAAATTAATATAAAACAATATATTCACAGCTATTATATTCATGGTAGTGATGAAGTGTAAAACTTTAGAAAAAATACTTAATCAAGGTCAGAAAGGCAGATTGCATGTGGTCGGTGTTCAAATCTAGCTAATTATTAAGTCTGGGAGTTTTTTTCCTGAACCGCTGCTTTCTCCCTCTTTTAATCTACTTGCTTAATGCTACTCAAGCATTAAGCATTTTACTCCAAGCACTGAAGAACCTTTTCCCAACATTACATTTCCATCCTGCCTCAGAAATTTTGTGATGCTTCTTTCCTGTCATTATCCTTTTCAGCATTTGCTGAAAACTTCATTTGAGAATTTTTATGCTTCTCAAACACATGGGACAATGCCAAAGCACTGACTTATCTCAAAACAAATTTGCAGTAGTACATTTTAATCCAAAAAAACTTCCGTCTAATAATTTCCCTAACATTCTAGGAGCACAGGTGTAGCATTTCTTCAGGTTTATTTACAAAAGCTTTGTGGCATCATAAAAAACCATATTCAGGTCCAAAATGATTTGCCTGCACAGCTGCTTCAAACTCCAAGCTAGCTAATCAGCTAGGATTGTGTAAGGGCCTCATAAGAATACTTGTTGTTCCTGTTCAGGTATAGGAGCTTTTCAAAATGCGTGAAAGTGCAACATTCATAATTTCCTTAAGACAGTTACATTCCACTGCTAATTAAAGTGGAATGTTGTTGATTTTTCTCATAGCTCCACAGGTATAAGGCAGGTGCCAAGAATGAATGAGGATGAATAGCTTTACCATCACTGAATACTGGCTACTGAACATCTTTAAGGATGTAAACAATGTTTAACAGAGTTGGCACAGAAATCTTAGGGCTACATTTGGAGATACATTTTGTTTTTCCAAATATCTTCTCAAATATTAAAACATAATTTTTCCTGATTCTATTTTTGTCCCTGAAACACTTTATCAGTTTTTAAAAACTTTTTTTTCTTGTGTTTATTGAGCAATCAGTGAGCAATTTTTATGAATCTTGTGTAATAAAGGATAATGAAATGACAATCTTTATACTCGAATAGTTTGTGAGTTTTGATAATGGGGGAAATTTTCATACTTTTTGAGATTGTAAAGTGGCAACTAAATGCTGCTTGAAAATCTTTATTATGCTCAACTCAGTTAATATTAATGGCCTTTCTTTGGTTTCATATTCAAATCATGGATAATTTATTCTTTGTCATATTTTCGGAATATATATTAATATCTCAAAAAATTCTCTATTCTAGCTTCTCTTCATTTATTGTATACATTAACAGCCTCCTTGTTGCCTCACTCCCAATGGCTTTTCCTTAACTAATTCTATCTTCATGAAGTTTCAACAAAGAAAAAATGTTATCAAACTGCTTAATTATTGTGCTTCTTTAGTGTATACTTAAAAAATGCTCCTCAATACACATCTGACAAACATTTTATTAAGCATCCAGATTACAAAGACTTATTCTAGGTAAGATATTTCCAAAAACTAACAAGGATGCCAAAACATGTCTCTCTGTAAATAATTTGTAAAATACCACACTATAGCTTTGACAGATAAATTGGCACAATTTGCAAATACATCAAAATATGTTTTTTCTTCAAAAGTTAACATATGTTCAGAAGACTCATGTATATCAGTCAAAGAAAATAGTTTCTTTTATATTGCAATTCGTGTTTGGAAGTGGCCAGTTTCTCTTCATTAGAAAAAACAAATGTGCCATGACTTCAGTATGGCCCGGGTGTGGCTGATAAATTGCATTTACTAAACATACACAATGGTGTTGTAAAGCATATATAATGAACTTCTGCCTCCTCCCAAAATATTGTCATCTAAAAACCCCTTGATTATATATATATGTGTGTATTTGTGTGTATAATATGTGTATATATATTGTGTGTATATGTACATGTATATCTATAGTATGTGTATATATATATAGCACATAGATTATTACATGGTAATGATACATATATATTATATTATATATAATGCATTTTGTAACGGGATACATATTATATTTAAATGGTATATATAATAATGATGATGATTTTCTTCATTAATTCACACACACAATGCAATGGTCTTTGTTATGTCCTATAAAATTGACTTTTCACATTAATAACCTACTCTAGGGATATTTTGATACAACAGACTTTATAAATAATACCTTAAAGAGCAAATTTATTTACATGCTAAGCTAAATTTAATACTTTATTTTTAAAATTCATCTTTCAAAGGAGAATTAATGAGAAAAAACTATTAAAAAGTTCATGTTTTTTTGGAAGCTGAGGCAAGAGAATCACTTAAGCCCAAGAGTTTTGAGGTTGACTCTACCAAGGGTGACACAGTAAGACTCTGACTCAAAAAATAAAAGTTCATGTTTTTTAAGTAAGGTGCTACATTTTCAAAAGATGATATACTAATTTTTCCTGCCACCGGTGCTCTCCATCAGCTTTACCACATATAAGATAGTTTTATTATCATCTAATTTTTAATTTTATAAATTACTAGGCATAAAATAGCACCTATTTGAAGGTTTTTTGGGTTTTTTTTTGCAGTTTTTGGGGCTGGGTTCGAACCTGCAGCCTCTAGGATACGGGACCGGCGCCCTACTCCTTAGAGCCACAGGAGCTGCCCCTATTTGAAGTTTTAATAATTTACTTTTCTTTAATAACTAGTAGAGATGTTCATAGTTTGATCTGATTTTTTAAAGACGTTTATTGTCTTAATTTCCTATTGATGTTCTTTTCTCATTTTCAAACTGCTCATATTCTTTCCTGGAGGATTAATTTCAAGGATATTTGCAACTATCGTGAGTAATGGTCTATTCTTCATTCTTTGATTACAGTTTGGCTATTAAAGGGAAAAATCCATTTGTTTCACACATTATGCAGATAGCTTATGTGCCCATATTTTGCATCCAAAATCATTTTACGAAAAGACTTTGTGAATTGATAAACCATAAACACAATAGGCTAAAAATTGCCAACATGAGAAAGAGCAGCAAAAAATAACAAGTTTCGCTTAGTATACTTTGCTTGTTGCTTTATTAATATTTAATTAAAATCACTGAAAGTGAAGCAGTCCCCATGTTGTACATTCATAACTAGTAGTTGCATATTTGCCCTAGTTAACTTATTGTGATTAATAATATGGAACAGAGAAAGGGAATTATTCATTTTTGAAATCATATTAAGCATTCCATATGTCAGACATTATGGTGAGTTCTAGAAAAACCGTTAACAACTAATATGTAGTTTTTCAAGTTGCTTAGTTTAGAATGGAAAACGAGTGTCAATTATGAATTGAGCCATGTCACAAGTCCTAGGCTTAGAAGTATGTGTGTAATGCCACTATGTTGAGGAGGAGGACAAGCTTGATTTAGAACAAAGAGGGAGACTGTGGAACTAAATTTTAAGGGGTAAGACTGAGAAAGAATTTAGAAAAAGACTGAGATAATTCCAGACAGACAAACAAGAAACTATAATACAGAGGCATGTGAAATAGCCGTGGTTGGCAAATGACAAGATTTTAATATGTCCGCAGTTCAAGGCCTTAGGAATGGAACAGGAAACATTTGGATGCTATTGAGTCATTCATCTCCACATATGCAAAGAACGAAATCTAACTTTTATCCTGAAAGTTTTGTGAAACTGATACAGGACAGGTGGCGCTCAAGCCAGCTGAGCTGAGCTGTAGGACCTGGTACCTTAGCCCTGGTGATGTTGGCTCAGCAGCAGGCAGCGGAACCAACGGGCTAGAGGGTAGGTGTGTGTGTGTTGGGGGGGCTGTTGGAGGCTCTAGTAATCAGAGGGGCCAGACAACTGCCCTGGAGACCCCCGCACCTTAGGTCTCCCTCCCCTTGTACTTTTGGCTGAACAGTGAAGCCCACCTTTTCTAGGCCTGGTTAGTTTCATGTAAGTGTCCTAGGCCTGAATGAAAGGGATTGTAGACATTCATTAACTGAATCCCCCCCCACATCCCTGAGCTCCGGCCAGATAACCGCATGCGACTATATATGCCCCTGATCAGAGAGCCGGAGAGAGACAGAGAGACGGAGCCAGAGAGCTTGTTCCCCAACCTGTGCTCTCTCTGCTGGGAGCTTTGGTGTTTTTGTATTCATTTCTTTTCGGAACATAAATCCTGTCTTACCACTGATGTGTAGTCTGTGGATTCATTCTGTGAATCACTGAGACCAAGAACGCTTGAAGATGAAATTCCGGTATCAAAACCTTTTAAACTTTATAAGCAGGAAAGTGACATGATCAACTTTTGATTTGGAGATATTAATTTAGTAACTAGATGTAGAAATATTTTGAGCAGGAATATATGGATAACCAGAAAGGATGCTTCTGAATTAAGCTGTAACATAGTATAGCCTCTGTCATTTCTTAAAACATATTTCAGAATTGCTGAAGTAGCCAGAAGGTCTACATACAGTACCACATAATTTACTGTACAAACTGAAAAACTTTGGAATATAAAGAGTAATATTAGTAAGAATTATATCAGACTGATAGGCATACACCAGAACTTTTTTGCATCGGTGAAGTGCTTATTTTATCTCTCATGACTTGATCTATCATTAAAGATCCAGCAGAAAATGTAATAATTTCCTGTTCACGAATAAAATACCAGTAAGTCAGGCAGTGAAGACACATAAGTGGGGAAGGATCAGTGAATAGCCTTTGGATAGATTAATTTATATGATGCTCAGGGGAAACTTCAAGCATAGCTAAAAAAAATCCTAAAGCAGTAGCATTAGAAGCATTGCTTGATTGCCCTTTTCATTCTTGCTGGAACCATATGTGGGGGCAGAAGCAATATTTATTTCATACATGAGCAAATGTTGTTTGCATAAATCAATGGATGTAAGTCATTTTCATTTGCCGCATCAGAACATTAGGAATTTTTTTCCCCCTTATACCTAAACTTTTATGAAACAGACTTGATGTCACGTGGCTTCCCAGTTGAGCTACTTACTCTTATCATTGGAATAACACGATAAGTAAAATAAGTGCATAAGATTAGCAAAATATATATAATTTGCTAAAAATATTATTTTAAACAACCTGCATCTATACACACATAGTTTATCAAAGGATTGTTTTAAACAGCTAAATATACATATGTACATACATAAACATGCACACATATACAAATATATGTAATGAATAAATGTATGTAGACACATGCAATAATGTAATCTCTTTAATTCCATGTCCCTTAAGGAACTAGCAAGAGATAGCTGAAATGTTGTTAGAGAAAGGTCTGTGCCTGATTTTCTTTGTGATCCTTAATTTTTGTTTTCTGATAATCAGAAAAGAAAGGTGAAAAATAATACACTCATTGTTATTTTGAAAATTTTTGCCTTCAATATTTATGGGTCTTATCTCCTTTACAACAAGAAATTTCAAGAAATGCATATTATTGAACTTTAAAGATATCACAACCCCAACAATGTCTTATACATCAGGGGCAATCAATTCAGTTTTATAGAATTAAATTGAAATGAAATAACACAGCAATTAAATTGCTTCATCTTATGTTCTTAAATAATATGAACTTCAATACATTTATTTATGAAAACATTCTTTCTCATCCATTGTTACTCACATTCTTCTAAAAAAGAAAAACACTCTTCACATAATTAGTTTTCTTCATCAGATTTCTTTTTCTTTTTCTTTTTTTTATTGTTGAGGATTCATTGAGGGCACAACCAGGTTACATTGCTTGCATTTGTTAGGTAAAGTCCCTCTTGTAATTGTGTCCTGCTCCCAAAAGGTATGTCACATACCCTGAACACCCACCCCTCCCTCCTTCCCTCTCTCTGCTCTCCCCTTTCCCGACCCTCTAGGGTATACTAGGTTGACAGTTGTCCTCATATCAGAATTGAGTATATAGGATTCTTGCTTCTCCATTCTTGATACTTTACTAAGAACAACGTGTTCCACTTCCCTCCCCAGGTTAATACAAAAGATGTAAAGTCTTCATTTTTTTTTTAATGGCTGAATAGTATTCAATGGTATATATAGACCACAGCTTGTTAATCCATTCCTGTATTGGTGGGCCTTTAGACTGTCACCACATTTTGGCGATTGTAAATTGAGCTGTGATAACCAGTCTAGTGCAAGTGTCCTTATGGTAAAAGGATTTTTTTCCTTCAGGATAATGGGATTGTAGGATGAAATGAGAAGTCTAGCTTGAGTTCTTTGAAAGTTCTCCATCCTTCCAAAAAGGTTGTATTAGTTATCAGTCCTACCAGCAGTGTAAAATTGTTCCCTTCTCTCTACATCCATGCTAGCATCTGCAGTTTTGAGATTTTGTAATGGGCCAATCTCGCTGGTGTTAGGTGATATCTCAGAGCGATTTTGAGTTGCATTTCTCTAATAATTAGGGATGATGAGCATTTTTTCATATGTTTGTTAGCCATTCATCTGTCTTCTTTAGAGAAGGTTCTATTCATCTCTTTTGCCCATTGATATATGGGATTGTTGGTGATTTTCAAGTGGATTAATTTGAGTTCTCTGTAGATCCTAGTTCTTAAGCTTTTGTCTGATTCAAACTATGCAAATATCTTTTCCCAGTGTGTAGGTTGTCTATTTGCTTTGGTTGTTGTCTCCTTAGCTGTACAGAAGCTTTTCAGTTTAATTAAGTTGCATTTGTTTATTTTTGTTGATGATGCAATTGCCATGGAAGTCTTCTTCATAAAGTCTTTCTGTGGGCCGATATCTTCAAGTGTTTTTACCATGCTTTTTTAAAGGATTTTTATTGTGTCATGCCTTAAATTTAGGTCTTTTGTCCATCTTGAATCAATTTTTGAGAATGGAGAAATGTGTGGGCCCAGTTTCAGTCTTTTACATGTGCATATCCAGCTCTCCCAGCACCATTGATTGAATAGGGATTCTTTCCCTCAGTGTATGTTCTTGTTTGGTTTATCAAAGATTAGGTGGCTGCAAGATGTTAGTTTCATTTCCTGGTTTTCTATTCAAATCCAAATGCCTATGTCCTGTTTTTTGTGCCATTACCATGCTGTTTTAACCACTATAGTCTTGTAGTACAGTCTAGAGTCTGGTAGGCTGATGCCCCCAGCTTTCTTTTAATTAGTAAGAACTGCCTTAGCTATATGTTTTTGTTTTTGTTTTTCTGGTTCCATACAAAATGAAGAATTAATTTTTCCAAGTCTTGAAAGTACAATGTTGGTATTTAATAGGGATGGCATTGAATCCGTAGATTGCTTTGAAAGGATAAATTCTTCTCAGCCATGAGCATGGTATATTCTTCTCTTTGTTAATATTTTCTGCTATTTCTTTTCTTAGGGTTTCATAATTTTCTTTATATAGGTCCTTCGCAAGGGGATTGTGTCCTTAATTAGCTTCTCCTCTTGGCTTTTATTGGCATAACAAAGGCTACTGATTTGTGGACATTGATTTTATATCCTGAGACATTACTGTATTTTTTGATCACTTCCAGGAGTCTTGTGGTCGTATCTTTGGGATTCTCTAAGTATAAGATCATATCATCAGCAAAGGGGGAGAGTTTGACCTCCTCTGCTCCATGTGGATGCCCTTTATTTCCATGTCTTGCATAATTGTATTGGCTAGAACTTTCAGCACTATGGTTGAATAGTAATGGTGACAGAGGATAACCTTGTCTGGTTCCAGTTCTAAGTGAAAAAGCTTTTAGTTTTACTCCATTCAGTAAAATATTTACTGTGGGTTTGTTGTAGATGGCTTCAGTTAGGCAATGTACCACCTATGCCTATACTCTTCAGTATTCTAATTAGAAAAAAAGGATGCTGAATTTTATTGAATGCTTTTTTGCATCTATTGAGAGGATCATCTGGCCTTTGTTTTTCTTCTGTTGATATGGTGGGTTATGATTATGGACTTGGGTATATTAAACCAGCCTTATATCCCTGGGATGAAACCTACTTGATCATGTTGTATGACCTTTTTGATGAGAAGCTGTAGTCTATTGGCTAGGATTTTGTTGAGAATTTTTACATCTATATTCATTAGTGAAATTGGTCTGTAGTTCTCATTTTTAATTGGGTCTTTTCCTGGTTTTGGTAACTGCGTGATGTTTGCTTTATAGAACATGTTGGGGGAAGATT
>CAUYRH010024312.1:0-82507 GCA_963574655.1 Perodicticus potto | reverse complement strand
AGGCGCCAGCCACGTACACCTGAGCTGGTGGGTTCGAATCCAGCCCGGGCCTGCCAAACAACAATGACGGCTGCAACCAAAAAATGGCCGGGCGTTGTGGCGGGCACCTGTAGTCCCAGCTACTTGGGAGGCGGAGGCAAGTGACTCGCTTGAGCCCAGGAATTGGAGGTTGCTATGAGCTGGGATGCCACAGGACTCTATCCAGGGTGACAGCTTGAGGCTCTGTCTCAAAAAAAAAAAAAAAAAGACAAAAAAATTTTAGTTGTCTTCTCAGTGTGCCCCACCATAGAGCCTTTCTTGTATTGTCTGTCACTTCCTCTATTAGAGAATGCAGCTCTCTTTGTACTGGCCTGTGGATCAGAGGCTTCAGAGCAGCAGGAAAAGGATAATCCCACACCTACAGAAATGCCAACGTTCCTCACTTTGTGAATCAATCAGCAGGGCCTGCTCTGCACAGTAAAGTAGCAGTGTCTTTTCTGCCAGGTCTTGCCAGCAGAGCGATAGTTCAAGAGTCCTCATCATAAGCATTTATTTGTTCTTTTCCCCTTTATTTTCATAAGAAGTAAGAATAGTAAAGCCTTTCTTTAGAGGGATCTGTGCCTCATGGGTAAAAATAGTGATTACTGATAATAATCAAATATTGAATACATGTCATTAGAGGCCACAGAAGAGTGTCCTGGGAGTCTCATTTAATATGGCATTGAAGAAGAATTCTAGGACAACATGAGGGGTATAATGGTGTTTATAAAGAACTCATAATATATATAGGAGAATGGGCATGGTTCATTAATCGTGCTTGTAAATCTTGAAAAGTAATGGGTAGCCAAAGGAAAGATTCCTCTGGGACTGCTCAGATGATCAGCAGTTGCAGGTGGCTACAATTCTTGTGCCAGCTCCAATTGACCAACAGTGGCTCCTTAGGAGACAGTGGCTCCCTAGATGGGCTTCCGCAGGCCCCTTCTAAGTCTGTAATAAACATGCCACGATTGAAAAGGAAATAGCTGCTCATATGTTAAATATTTGTCATCCCTAGAATCACCATTATTCTAGGCCAAAGCATACAGCTATAATTATTTATAGTAACTTAAACTATCATTTTACTTTATATAATATAATTAATTATACATCTAATCTAATATAAATAAGAATATATTCATAGTTATATTATTAGTTATATAGTATAGAAAGTTTAAACACTGTGGTTCATAACATATACAGGAGAAAATGTACATTACAGAAACAACATTCCACTCCTTCATTCCTTGAACCAAAACTTATTTAGTAACTTCTCTGTTCTGGGTGCTGTAGAAAATTTAGAGCTAGATAAGGTTTTGTGTCTGTCTCAAAGGAGCTTTGGTTGACTAGAGAAGATGGTTTGGAAACTATTACAGACATTCTACATATGATAATGAAAGTATGTATTAAAGTGAGTATTCACGGCATAATAGAAGCAATTAAGTCTGCCTGAGTTCACAAGGGAAACCTTCAAAAGGGTGACAATATGGTGTCATTCCAATCTCTAAAAATAACAGTAAACACAGGAATCAATTGCTCTTGTGAGTCAAAGCAACCCTATTGAAAATGCACAGTACTCTTCCTTACGGGGTAAAGCTATGTGGCTAAGGATGCTGTTGGTTTTCTTGCAAACTGATCTCTCTCTGAATATTCAGTATGGTGAACTCCTAAATACTTGGATTTCTCAATTTATTGTTTTTCTATCACTTTTTCCACACCAACTCCTATTAAATTCCATTGCTTTGTTTTATATTGATCTCTGTGGTCTAAGCTCTTATACTCACTTAGGTATTTATAACTGGAATATGCCAATACAGAGGTGGGACCTGACGGCAGCGCATTATACATTTGGAAATAATTCGACATGCCTTACACAGGCTTCTGGGTTTTCAAATTGGTTAAACTGTCCTACCTATATTTCTCTTTACTTTAAAATGCCAAGGACATCTAATCACAGCTTTTTCATTTTCAAGTATGTTACAACACAGAATTTGCAGGCTTGCTGATTCTAAGTCCAGGTCCTCTGTGGTTAGACTCAGGTGTCTGTGTACAGATACACGTGCATATGAGCACACGTGTACTCAGGGTTAAATGTTCTTCAGGCCCCTCTCTCATGGAATTTCTCTTAACAATCACATATATTTAAAAACATGTTGCAGTGGATGCTTATAGACTAGGTAGTTAGTTCTTAACACACTGATGCAAGGTGTAAATGAATGCTTTCTGAGAAAGACATAATACTTTTGAACATACCAGACATACCAGAGCTTTTGTCCAATATTCAGCTTTTTATTTCTAAGAATTTGGGTTTTTTGAGGCAGAAGTCTTGCTTTGTTGCCTTGGCTAATGTACAGTGGCATCATCATAGCTCACTGTACTCTTAAACTCCTGGGCTTAAGGGATCCTGCTGCCTCGGTCTCCTGGGTATCTGGGACCTCACCTGGCTAAGTTTTCTATTTTTTGTAGTGATGGGTCTCACTCTTGCTTAGGCTGGTCTCAAACTCCTGACTGCAAGTGATCTTCCCACCTCCACCTCCCAGAGGACTATCATTATAGGCATGAGCCACAGAGCCCAGCCAGAATTGTTCTTTCTAAAAGATTTCTTTTTATGTAAATGACCTTATTTGGGTCATCAACAGAGATTAGGAACCACTTATTGTGATTTTTCTTCCTGACTATTGAAGTAATACAAAATTTGAAGAAAAGTTATACCACAGAAAATAGAAACCACTCACAGACCTATCACCAGCATGTAATTAACATGGACACTGCTTCTCTTTCATTTCCTTTTTAGTGTGTGTTAGCACGTATTTGTTCTTTCAGCCATTTCAGCCATCGAACAAATATTTATTAAGCACTTAGGAATGCCCACGATGTATGTATGTATCTGTCTACATCCATACATCCTTTCCATTTATTTTTACTTGAGATATAATTCATAGACTGTAAAATTCATCCTATTAAAGTGTATAATTCAATAGTTTTTAATATGTTCACAAGATTGTACAACTGTCATCATTATCTGATTCTAGAACGTTGTCATTACCTCAGAAAGAAACCCCATAGCCATCACCAATCACTTCCTTTCCTTCTCCTCAATCCCTACTATCAACTCATCTCTCCTTAAGGATTTGCCTCTTCTGAGAATTCCTGTAAATAGAAAATGTGGCTTTGGGGACTGGTTTTCTTTCATTTAGCACAATGTTTTCAAAGTTTACCCATGCTGTAATATGAATCGGCATTTTCTTTCCTTACTATAAGTGAGTATTATTGCATTATATGAATATGTTACCTCGTATTTATCCATTCATCAGCTGGTATAATTTTGGTTGTTCCCACTTGGTTGCCATTATGAAAAATGCTGCTGTACACTCAGGCACAAATTCTTATATGAAATGTGTTTTCACTTCTGTTGGGTACTCACCAAGAAGTAGAATTGCTGGGGGAGGTGGTTACTCTATGTTTAACACTCTGAGGAATTGCCAAACTGTTCTCTGTATTGGTTGTACCATTTTACATTTCTATCTGGAATATGCAAGGAATCCCATTTTTCTACATCCTGGTCAACACCTGTTATTTCTGACATTTAAAAGATAGTCATCTTAGTGGTTATGAAATGATATGTAATTGAGGTTTTGATTTGTATTTCTTTAATCATCATTAAGTTGATTGATGACCCGTCACCATTGAGTCTGAACATATGGAATATTTGTATTACTCTGGAAAAACGTCTATTCAAATCCCCTGCCCTATTTTAATTGGGTTATTATTTTTTTTTAATTGTTGAATTGTAGGAGTGCTTCATATATGTTGCATACTTGATCCTTAGCAAATATGTGACAGGAAAATATTTTCTCCCATTTTGTGTTTCTTTCCATTTTATAAACTGTGTTCTTTGAAGCCCATTTTTAAATTTTCATGAAGTACAATATATCTGTTTATTCTTTTGTCACATATGATTTTGATGGCATATCTAAGAAACTATTTACTAACCCAAGGCCATGAGACTACCACTTATTTTTTTATAAGTGTTTTATAGTTTTAGAAGTTAACATTTAGGTTTCTGATCACAGAAGTGTGTGAAATTTTGTCAAATGATTTCCTGTATCTGTTTAGGTGATAACATGATGATATGGTTTTGGTCCTTTATTCTATTCATATGGTGTATTAGATTATTTGAGTTTCATATATTGAACTAACCTTGCATTTCTGGGATTAAATTCCATTTAGTCATTATCTTCAGTTATGTTTTTTGTTTTAATTGGGTTTAGTTTTTTGTTGTTAGTTTCTTAATGTAGAAGATTCTGCATCGATTTCCTATCTTATTTCTTTTTTTAACTTAAGTATAGCTATCATTTTCCTTTTAAGAGTTACCTTAAGTATCTTCCGTAAATTTTGGCATGTTATATTTTGTGTTATTTAATCTCAGTATTTTTTAGTTTCTTTTTGATATTGATTCTTTGTCTCCTTGGTTATTTTGATTGTGTCTTTAATTTCCACATACTTATGAATTTGTAATGTTTTTAGTATTATTTATTTCTAATTTTGTGGATGAAAAACATACTTTATTTTATTTCAATCTCCTTAAATTAATGGAGGCTTTTTAAATTTTCTACCATATTGCCCAATCTTTATGGTTTCTGATGTGAAATCAGCTGCTAATGTAATTGAAAACATTTTGTATGTGATAACTCACTTTTCTCTTTCTGCTTTTGAAAATTTGTTTAGAATGTGCCTTGGTTGCTTGGATTTCTTTGAGTTTATCCTACTTGGAGATCATTGAGCTTCTTGAATGTATATGTTAATGTTTTTACTCATACTTCAGAACTTTTATTATTACTTCTTCAAATATGCTTTCTTCCCTTCGCTCGGCACCTGTAGCACCAGCCATATACACCAAAGGTGGTGGGTTTGAACCCAGCCCAGGCCAGCTAAACATCAATGACAACTGCAACAACAACAACAAAATATTCTTTCTTCCTGTTTTTTCTTTGTCTTCTCCTTCAGGAGCTCTAATAGGTATATATTGGTATGATTGATGGTGTTTTGCAGGTGAAGAACAGGTTATTTTTCATTCTTTTTTATTTCTGCTTTTCACTTTGAAAAATTTCACTGATTCTTTCTTTTACCCAGACTAAATCTGCTTCCAGCACCTCTAGTGAATTTTTAATTTTGGTTACTGTACCTTTCTCTTCTACAATTTCAATTTGGTTTTCTTTCTTTCTATTTTTTTTAATAATTTGTATCTATGTATTAAGATGTTATCACATTTTCCTTTAGCCCTTTTGTGCATGCTTCATTTACCTCTTTGAATATATTTAAAGTACTTTTCTATTTTTTCTGAATTTCCTCAATGACGGTTTCTATTGACTACCTTATTTTTTTTGTTTACAAATACTAAACTTCATCCATTATAAAAGTTCAAATATTTTCATTTGTCTTTCACCTTCATTTAATATTATTAAATGAATGATGTTTGTATATCTTTTTCATAAACTTGACCCTAAATTAAATGCTAAAGGAAATTGATGATTCTTATTAATTTTCCATTCTCAGTCTTCTTTTAAGCTCATTGATTTGCATGTTTCTCAAAAATTGATGTTTCTTTGTTTTTTCCCCTCTTTATTTTGAACATTCTTCTAGGAGTAACATTACACACCACAGTAGTTTCCACTTTTTCCTAAATTGTTGCTGACTCTTATGTCTCTATACTTGACAAGAATATAAGTCCAATAATTAAGTTCATGAACTCAATCCTAGAAAAAGTGTTATGTACCTTGTTGCTAAATGTCGCTATGGTCACCTTCAAAGTAACCTCTCGGGAAGCTATGCACAAATGCCAATGCCTAGACCACCCTTCAAAGCAATTTCGAGACACTTTTTCTGGAATGGCCATAAAAGCTGTTGTCATAATACTCTTGGTGTCCTGAGTATTGTAAAAAATGCCTTCCTTTTGATATTTCCTTTATCTTTGGGTAAAGAAAAAGATCATTGGGAAGTAGATCAGGTGAGTAGGTAGGGTATCCCAACACAGTTATTTGTTTACTAGCTAAAAAACTCTCTCACACACAGTACTATGTGAACTAGTACATTGTTGTGATGTGAGAGCCATGAATTGTTGGCCCATATTTTCAGTTAAGATTTTCCTAGCTGGTTCTCTATTAATGTTTACATAGTCTGCTGTGCTTCTCACAGTCCTCTGATGATTTTGAGATACAATTCAACAAATCTTTCAATGTTTTGGTCAGTTCTACTTATCACTGGCCTCTGTGACTTCTCTTCATCAATACCACCTTCTTTTCACTCAGAACAATGTTGAATCCATTTGTACACTGCCATCTTCTTCCCAGCTTTATTTACGTAACATGTCCCTGATCTCATTTCTACTTTTTCCAGGTTTAACAAGAAATTCACGAATGTTTGTTTGTTGCTCTAACTCAAGCTCCAGAATTCTCAGAATGGCACACAAAAACAAGCAACCACAATATAATGAAGGGCACTCAGCAAGACACCACCACACATTGACATGGACACTGCTGTGAGACACTGATATACCAAGGTTATAAAACTTTAGCAAGCTGTTTGTACAGTGCGGCCAACGTGGACACACAATGGCAGGTTCAAGAACTTGTCAAACATTATACACTAACACACACACATATCACGGAGTACTGCTCAGCCATACAATGGAATGCAATAATGTGTTTTGCAGCCACTAGAGACTATTATCCTAAGTGAAGTATCTTAGAAATAGAAAACCAAACATCGGATGTCCTCACTAATAAATGCAAGTTTAATGATAGAAATACATTGGCACAAAGAGATATAAATGACATTGGAAACCAAAAAGTGGGAAGGCATGAAGGAGTGGGATAAACACTTACCTACTCAGTGCTATGGACACTATTTTGGTGACAGACACAAGAAAATCCCTGACTTAAATACAAGATATCTATTTAGCAAAAACATTTTTACTCCCTTAATATTTTGAAATAATAAAAAAAAAGAATTCTTTTACTCTCTCTCATTACACTATGATCCCTTCAAGGGCAGGAGCCATGTTGTATTAAATTTTTAAATCTTCATTCCTAGTACAGTATCTGAAATATAATAGAAACACAATTTTTGATGAATGACCAATAGTTTTTAGAAAAATTTATGGAATTAACTACTTACATATAAATTTTCTCCTTTATTCAAAGTTATTATTATAGGGCGAATGGAATAATTCATGGAGCTGATTTATTAAAGCAGCATTGTGAGTTAAATTTTCCTAACTCTAGTGGAAGATCAGAAGGCTGACAAGCATGACTTAAAAACTTAGAATTTCTATCATTTCACAAATTGAGCAGACATCTCTTATCAGGAAATGAAACACCAAAATGCTTAGTAATAATGAATAAGAGGAGAAAAAAACACTTGTGTGTTTTATTAGAAAAAGTCCCAAAGATGCAGCTGATAGAATAATTTGGGGCAATTGGAGTAGGCATTTTCAGAGAAAGCTTTCTGAGATTAAGACATAAAAAACAGATACTGCATGAGCAAATCTCTTAGAAGACAAGCAATGTGAATATTCCAAAGCTCTGAATATGTTGTACTTGCAAACATTGTATTTTTCTCCTTCTTGTTAAGCAAATGGAATTGACAATAGCCAATCTTTACTTTAAGTTGCTTGAGTGAGCAGATACAAAAAGTGAACCATGAATAATTGTCATAAACTGCTAATCAAATACACTAATTCCAGGAGTAACCAAAAATAGCTGCTGCTTTAATTTCAGCAAAATAGTGAAAGAAAACAAAAGTTATGCAATATTTAAAAGTAAATGTGCAACAAATGATTGAAACCCTTGTTTTAATGTATCAGTGAGACATGTTCAATGAAAATCTGGGGGCATAAAAACATTGTGATGAATTTGCATTTATATACAACTAGGATTTCTGAGCTGGCTTTTAAAAATCATTGCTCAGTGACAAGGAAAAAAACCTGGAGAAATAAAATTACTTTTTCCAGTTAACAAGTAGGAAGGTGGAACTATACATATTCTTTGTAATAATAAAAACTAACATTTATAGAGAACTTTTAACGTTCCTGAAAATACACTAAGCACTTTTTATGTATTAATTTACTCAATTCCCACCTTATGAAGTAGACACTACAATTATTCTGTTTTATGATTGAGGAAACGGAGGTATAGGAGATTGAATAACTTACCACAAATCACCAAAATAATAAGTTATCAAGCCCGGATTCAAACGGAGACAGTCTAAGTCTAGTTTATGAATATATATCCATTAATTATGTTGTTTTCACTCCCTCTTTCTCAATGAACTAGGACTTACATTATTGTCATAGCAGAGTATCATATAATTACATTTTGTGGTAATAAAATACTGTATTTTTGTGAGATCTATCAATTTAGCAAGCAACATTAAGATATTTTTCCTCAGCTATGAGTACATATAACCTATTTCCTTGCACAAAACTACAAACGACTCCCTTTGTCCTCAACTTATTGATTTCCATACTGCCATGGATTTCAGTCGAGTTTCATTGGGTTTGTTACCTTTGGAACGTTATTACTCCACTTAAGTTATGTGGTTTATTTTAGTAAGGAGAAAATTTTCACATACCCATACCTGTTAAAGCTTCTTACAGTAAGATAGGGTAAACCAGGAGCAACTGGGACATCAAACTAGATCACTGCAATAATGTAAAGCTGATACGGGAGACAAATGTAGCCCAGGAGGACAGCAAAAGTTCAAATGTGAACGGAATGGCTGCTGAAAATACTGAGGGTGAAACCAAGAGTCTGGATCTCAGAAACTTAACGCAGAGTCTCGATTATCTGGGCAGACCATGTAATCTAAGAGAAATCTTACAGTGCGCTGCTGTCAGAGATATGAAACAGGTAATCAAACTCAGAAGGTCCATTTGCTCATAGTAGTGTCAATTCCTCATCTTAACATGGGAACAGCAGTTTCTATCTTACCTGGTTATTGAAAGCATTAAAAATGTATTTAGAAATATCATTCACAACGCCCAGAACATAGTACAACTGTTACTGGTTCTAAACGGAGCATTTGTAAATGAGTGAGGATCTTATTTATTATTCCATTGACCTAGGACTAATACTGAATCTTCGTGGGCAGGAGCCTAAGATACCAAATGTCCCTTAATGCCCAGAATAAGTCTTTACAACTAAGAACTCATCCATTTAAAACTTCCAGGTGGTGCCTGTGGCTCAAAGGAGTAGGGCGCTGGTCCCATATGCCAGAGGTGACGAGTTCAAACCCAGCCCCGGCCAAAAACTGCAAAAACAAACAAACAAACAAACAAACAAAAACCCCCAAAACTTCCATTTACTCCTTTTTGAAAAATGCTGGGAGAAGCAAAAGAATTAAAGCTATTTTATTACTCTGAGTTCTATCTAGTGGACGAAAAGTTCCTTAAATTTCTCTGGCTTAAAGTCTGAATTGATCTTTCAGTCCCTGATCTGTGATTCTGTTCCTTTTCTTCTCTTTGCCTGACCCCTAAGTATTGGGCACTATTATTCTGTCCCCTTTACTGTTTCTCTTCTCTAGTCCCAATACTCCAAGTTTCTGTAGCTGGGTTGCTAGTACTCCCTTGATCAAGAATATCTTGAAAAGTTTGTTATGTGCTCTTGTTTTCAGGATCCTCACCCTACGGTCTGCTCAGGATTCATTCTTATTTGTTCCTGTTTCTTTGGAATCCACGTCCTGAGTTTAGAATGGCACATGGTGTGGAATAGCGTCTTCGCAGAATACTGTGTTCTTATTATTTATTTTGACCTATTGCAATAACTTGCAAGTCAGCACCTATATTAATAATTTCATCTTGTGTTCATCAGTTAAACATATTATTCAAACCCAACCGAGTATCTGCATTGTGCAATATACTCTCCCAAAAAGTGAGATTTGGAGATGAAACAAAGAGGGAGGAAGGCGACCACACAAACAGCCTGAAGAGTAACTCATTCCCTTGGAGTGGTAAGCGAGAAAGATTTCTTTGAGGAAAGGACACAAGTTCTAGTGAAGGAGCTTGTGGGGAGGAGCACAGAGGCAAGAGGCAGATTAGCTGGGGGCACGGCAGGGCAGGGGCGGGGCAGGGGCAGCACCGCGGGGGCACTGGAGCTCACAGTGTGGAGAGAACGCTAACGCACTCGCTGTTACTACAGCATTCCCTGGTTACACAGATCTTATTTATGAGGAAACATTGAAGGATTTTATGCAAAAAAAGAAGTCATACTCAGTTTCTAGCTGAAGTGTGAAAGATATTTTGGTGGTGTGGGAGTAATATAGGAAACCGCAAACCCAGTGAGAACTCTGTAGCCAAAGAGATAAAGATATTGAGAGCCTAAAATAAGTCAATGGGTAGGGGATCTGGAATTGGAAATTGTTTCAAAGTGGAATCCACAGAACGTGGGGACAGATTGGATGTGGGAGTCAGAGAAAAAGGAGTGATCTAAGATGACTTCAATATCCTGGCTGGCTGGAGGGTGCTGTCTTCCAGAAAGGTTGGGAATGCAGGGAAGGAGTAGCTCCTGGGGTGCCGGGGAACTAATGTGTTGGCTAGACCTAATGCTAAGGAAGAGCACCTCTGTATTATGTATGCACATTTAAGTGTTAGAACTATTAATTGTGATTGTTCTGTTTAAGAGACAACATATTCTATGAGTAACTGGGTAATTCACAGGGAATGATATATCAGTACATAGTGTTATTCATTATATTAAAAGAGCATTATAGAATAAAATCATATGATTGTACAGAGACAAGGGAAGCATTTGATAAAAATCAGTAGCCATTCTAGGTGAAAACATAAAGAAGAATGGAAGAAAAATTTCTACATGTATCAAAGGCATACTAAATCTAAACCCAAACCATCACATAATGTGAAAATATTACTAAAAATTGACTCTAACATAAGACACAAATTAAAGATGCTTTCTATCATCACAATTGTTATATATTACTCAACATTTCTACTTAATCTCTTACGCAAATGAAATAAGCTATACAAATATTGGAAAAAGAAGAAATTCATCCTTATTATTTACAGAGAATTCACATCAACTAAGAGAACAAAAATGAGCATTTAGTGAGGAGCCTAGAAATAAGGAAAATATGCTAAAGTAATTAGAAAAAAAAATCTGTTCACATTAGCAACAAAAATATAAACTACCTTGAAGTGTTTTTAATAAAATGATGGAAACCTGTATCTTAAAAGTTATTCATAAGATAAAATAAGAATTAAATAACTGGAAATAAATATCATGTTTTAAGATGGGAAGACTAAATAATATAATGATGTCATGCTTGCCAGGTACATGTATAATGATTCCAATCAAACTACCTACTTTTTAAAAGAAGTATATATACAGCCACAATGCAACTATTCTAAAGTCCATATAGAATAAGTGTTTGAGAATTTCCAAATGACATCGAGGTGAATTTTAAGAATAAAGGGTTTATGAAAGTTCAAACATATGCAGTGGCTCATGCCTGACATCCTTGCACTGTGAGAGGCCAAGGTGGGTGGATTGATTGAGTTCACAAGTTTGAGACCAACCTCAGTGAGAGCGAGACTCTGTCTTTAAAAATAGCCAGGCTTTGTGGCGGACACCTGGAGTCTCAGCTACTTGGGAGACTGAGGCAAGAGGAACTCTTTTTTAAAAAAAAATTAGAAAGTTACTTTTTTATTAGGAAACAAATAGACAACTTGGAATGGATTTGAGGCAAATTGTGCCATAAGCAGATTTTCTTTAAGTTGCTAAACAAAGTTTAAAATTAGGTAACAATAAAAGAAAATATTTCTGGTACAGGACCAGCAGTACAAAAAATAGTGTACGAGTACCTGGCTAATAAACCTGTTTTGCACTAGCACAACTTTTAAGTACATACTGTTGACTGTCCATAGTCCACACAGAGTCACAACTCCACCCTTCAACAACAACATGCCAACAGTTCCTAAAAAACACTTCTTTAAAAAAAGGCACAACCCAGATGTTCCCCCATTTGACCTACTTCAGCTAAGTTTAAATGTGCAGAAGGGCTTCGTTATATCCAGAGTAAGCTAGAGGCAACATGTTACTTGACTGATTTTCTAAAATAAGGTTTCAGGACAATGACAGTAAGATAAGGATAAGGGAAGAAAACTTGGAGGAATGAAGTCCTTGCTGTGAGCTATGACACCACAAGACTCTATTGAGGGCGACACAGTAAGATTTTGTCTCAAAAAAATAAAAGAAAGAAAATTCAAGCAAGAAAGATATAAGATTGAGAGTTTTCACAGGATACACGGTGGTGCAGGTGACCAAATGCTCATGACTTTATGCTCAAACGGCCGGTAGATCCATATTCAAGCTGCAGGAGATAATTTTTTTAATTATGCTAAAACTTCCATCAATTTATATATTTTTAAAAATGATATTTATTTTAACCTTTTACTTATAGTTATCGGTAGAAATTTTATAGTTTTAAATGAGCTATAAGCAAAGAATTCATTCTAAATTTGGGGGGGCCATTATTCAAATAGGGGTTACTTGAACATAAGCACTGTGATACTGTGACAGTGGGTCTGTAAGCAAGATGATTACTCTGTGACTAACAGGCAGACAGTATCTATGAAATGGACATGCTGGACAAAGAAACGATTCTCATCCTGAAGGGGACAGAGCAGGATGGCATGAGGTTTTATCATGCTACTCAGAACAGTGGACAATTTAAAACTTACATATTGTTTATCTTTCATTTAGTATTTTTGAACTGCTGTCATCTTTAGGTAACTGAAACTGTAGAAAGTGAAAACACAGATAAGGGGGACTTTAACTTTTAAAACATTTAAGTAATCACCACACTGTTCACTAAGGTACAGTATATCCCCATTAGCGGTGTATTAGAGTTTAGGTTGTACGACTTACTTGCCAACAGTTTAGAAGTGTGAATTTTATCTACTGATCACAATATTCCATGTGTGATCAAAGCAGCAGAAGCAACTGATTAAATTTGGGAAGCATTTGTTGCTGGGGTGGTCTGCTGTGTGCTGAGTACTTTGCTAGTGACACATCCTTACTTATTGTAGGTATTATATACTTTTGAATTCTGCCAAAGCAAAATGGAGTTGACTTCTTATCACTAATAGTTTCCTTTTTAACCACATTGCACTCAGTGTCCACTAAAGTCTCTAAATCTATTTTCTTCTGTTTTTGCTTATGAGACATGTACTTTTTTTATCCTCAAGTGAAGTAATGCATTTCATAAACTTAATAAATTTAATATACTTCACTAGAGAATTTGCAATGGCTTATCATGAGATCTCCAAATAAAATAACTAAATTAAGCATACCGAGACTAAAACCAAGCAAGCAAGAGTAGATCAATTAATAGAAAAACTAGAAAAAGGCTGAGTCCTGGAAATGAGTTTCTTGATAGCTTATGTCAAAATGGATTCAAGAGTGTATGCAGCTCTTCCTAACAAATGCCCCAGGGTGTATCAGATAATATGGAAACTCAACTTTCAGAGAAAGAAACTGAGGCTCAGAAAATTAATTTAGGCTGTTTAATTCTGTTTTTTTTATTTTAATTTATTTATTTTTGTTTTTTTTTTTAAATAAGTCAAGGGATTTTACTCATCCTGAGGGATGGTGTTCTTGGGCAATGGACACTTGCCCAATTATTCCCTTCTAAGTTTATATTCTAAGTAAGGGGACACACTTTTGGTCTCTGTCACTGATGCATACCAACCCTAAGGTTTCCAAGTCTCCAGCTAAATATTCATGAGAATTATCTTCTTTCACTTTCTACCTACCCTGATTAAGATCTGTGATTTCAATTGGAAACCCAGCCTCTGTTGTCTAAAGGCATCTCTCTTCTGCTTATGTTTCAGTACTTTCGTCTGTAGCATCATAAAGGCCTCCCTTCCTGAAGTATTTATCTGTAAGCCTTTATGACTGTATAAATACTTCCAAATTATATGAAAGATCCATACACGACGTGGCCTCCGAAAAGTCCTAGGCTTTTGTTGGGTGTATCCACGTATAGATGTGTGGCCCGAAGTTTGGTCCAGTGAGAAGAGTTACGGAAGTTCGTTTTGGTCCCTTCACTCTGTTTTAATTCCTTACAAATTAAAAATTTGATAAGCAAGCTAAAAAAAGGTTTTGTCCCTATTTTGAGAAATATTTCCACAATATACCTTGTCTTTAAGTATGCAGGACAGTATGGTGGGTAAGAGCTTGGATTCTAGAATCAGACCACTTGGTTTTGGATTCCAGTCCTGCCGCTCAATGTGGGATGGTCAAACACTCTTATTTACTTGTGTGAACCTCACTTTCCTCATTGTTAAATGGGGTTGATGAAATATCAATACTTCTTAGGATGGTTGCCAAGATTAAATGAATTAATATGTACACTGATGTCCGGAACACAGTAAATAATATGTTGCTAGGAATTATTATTTACATCATGTTCTACTTCTACTTCAGCATTTAATACTTTTAAAGTGTTCCTTCTCTCTTTTGCTTTTCCATTTCCCCAAAGCACTTATATAATCAGATACCTATTTATTTGATAATTTATCACTGAGCATTCATTTTACTATATCAGAATGACCTTTTCTTCCCAATTAATTTTCTATTTTATTGCCTTTAAATAGTTCAGATTATCCTTAACAATAGTATTAGAGGAGTATCATCGAATCCATTCAACATAGAAAATAAAATGTAAGTGAGGAAGCTGAAAAATCTTTCTTGCACTTTAAATTGTAGAAACTTGGTCAATACACACTTTTCTAGTTGCTCCCAATGTACTGGATACATTTCATTCTCATTACTCCTGGTAAACACACAAATGTACATTTCTTTTCCTGGAAAATATTTTCTAACTCTTTCAAAACATTACTTTCTGCTAAGGATGATGGACATTCAAAGGAAACAATTCTTTAGAACCTTGACCGGCACTTTCTGTTATCTGGATCTATTAATTCCTCTTATAATTTAAATTTACAGAGAAAGCTATAAAATTGGTAACTTGATTGTTCTGATAAAAAGAGGTATCTCAGCATCTTATGTTTTATTTCCCCACACATTGTCATTATTACTTATTACTCATTTATAAAACTAAAAATATAATTAAAGGATATTTTAAATTTAAAATGGTGCCTAGAGGCAAAAAGAGAAAAAAAAAATTCATTAATACATAATTAAATTTAGTCTTTAAAGGAGACTTTTAATAGAATGTTCTACTTTGTTTTTATTTTTGAGAATAGAACTGAGCGCTCACTGTGTCAGCGCTTCCTAAGACCACTCCTAGGTTTGATGATGTGCTGGGCAGACTCACCGGAATCAGCATGTGATTGTACCCGTGACTGTGATTTGTTGTTGTAAAAGGATGCAAAGCTAAATGAACAAAGGGAAAGGTAAAAGGACAGGAATTGGAAGAACTTAGGTTCAATCTTCTCCCAATGGAGAAGGGTCTTCTCCCAATGGAGGCGTATCAGACAAATTAAATCCCTCTAGCAACAAATTGTGACTACATTTGTGAAATGTTATCTGCTAGGGAAGCCTGGCTGAGTGTTAAAGTCCAAAGATTTTACTGGGAGCTGACCATGAGATTGCCCTTTGGCTAGCACATATGGAAATCTGTCGGTGTTTAGCATAAACTGCATTGCTTGCACATCTAGGCACTGTGAACTACTCTTATCAATGAGGGAAATTTTTATATCAGTATTGCAATATCTTCAATTGAAGTTCTCATTTCCAGCCGAGGGCCAACCTTCTAAGCAGGTCTTTCTAAGAATATCAGTCTCAAGTCTGCTATGTTAGTTCTTTTCCATACAAGAGCTAAATATAGCATTTTCTAGGTCCGTAAAATCTTTTAAAATTGTGTTGAAATTACAATTGTAGGGCAAGAGGATTAAGTCTAAAAATAACTAGTGAGAGCCATCTAGATTTTATATTACAGATGTTCAATATAAATTATTTTATTTAGTGCCCCTTTGAACAAAATGGTGCCTTGATCTTCTTATAATATTTTATGAATGCAATGATCTTTTTCACTAGTCTTCTCTGAGACTATACTAAGAACAAAACATAAAGTGTTTAGTATAGAAATAAAAAGTCAAAAATAACAAGGAACGTGTGGGGTACAGGAAAGAGGATTTGATATTTTATTGTCATTATTAGGAGAGCAGGGCACAGAGTCTTGCCAGAAGAAAAATGGAATAAGGATACAGATGAGATGTGGTCGGGGTGACACTGACATTCACGAAAAACAAGTCAGGGCTGCTGGAAATTCAGGCCTGATAGCACCAAGTCAAATGATTTAATAAATAAAACAAACAAACAACAAGTTCCAAACTAATCCACTTGAAAGACAAAATCAGGAAGTTTTGGATTATCAGAGTTTCAATACTTTGGAAGCCAGTTTAAGAATTTGTAGTGTATTTTTGTTTGTTTGGGTGAACTACACACACATCCATGGATAGCAGGCCCAGAGTCATTGCTGTAGGCAGTATTAAGAAAATTTAGACCAGATGCCTCGTGGAGGTTAATTAAGGAATACGCTTTTGCTTGGACATATCCACAAATGTCAATAACAATAGATGAGAAAGAAAAACAATAAATGAACATCCTTGCTAAAGAAAAAAAAAACAGAAGAAAAATCTCAAAAGCATAAAACAAATCGCATCTTCTGTTACAAATGGCTGTAGTTTGTATATCAGTATCATAATAAAGGTATACTATTTTGACCAGCTAAATGCAATCATTATTAATGCCTATTGCTTTTTCATGGAAGTTCTGGGAGGCAGTTAAGGCTAATTAGTGATTAAAAGTATGGAGTTAGGAATCAGAGACCCCCAAGTGAAAGCTTAAAATTAACTTCTTTCAGTACAGTAGCTTTATGGTTATTAATGGACATCACAATTTCTGTATGCTTCAATTGATCATCTGTAATTTGGGAAATATGCAGAAAATTAAATGAGGTATTTATGCAAGGTACTTGTTTCCGTGCCTGCCACAAAATATCTATTCAATAAATGATTCATATCATACTGCTGTTATTATAGATACTAGATGCTTTAGCCATGGTCTCTGCTCTTAAGACCTGTATATTGTGAGTCATGCAAATAAATTCTCAAAATGTACAATACATGACAATAAATGTTGATATGAGGTGCAGAATCGAATGGAAGTGGGAGGTATCAGTTTATGAGAGAAGGAAAGGCTTTGGGGAGGAAGTGAACTCACTATAAATTCTAAGTGAGAGTTGTGTAGGTGGAGAAGGAGGGAAAAGACATTCCAAGCAGACAGAATTCATGTGCATATGTGTGTTTGGGGAATTAGAAGTACTCGATGCTGGCGGATATCTTAAGAGGTAGGAAAAAAGACTCAAAGCCAGAACCAAACCAAAGTGAATTAATATTCACCCTGATTGAAAGAAAAGTGAATTGTAGGGTGTAAGAATATATAAATAAATGCATTTATATATTTGAAATTTTTTATATTTCATATTTGAATTTTTTTAAATATAAATTTATATTTAAATTAAATGTAGAGGTCTTAGGTGCTGTAGTTTGTTGTGGTTTGGAAAAACTCATACACTGGTTTAACTCCTAAAAATATGTAGACTATTTCCAACACGCTCTTAAGTTCACTGGGCTGTCTCACAGTTCAACTTTACATGCCTCAGCCCCTCAGATAGCTAATGCTGACATTTATTTTACCAAAAATTTGTTTAGCCCAGGAGAGAGCTTTGTATGAATGAATAAGTCCTTTTTCATTAAGCAAAATATTTTTGAGATTCCTATATTAGTGCCTACATTAATAGTTAGGAGCTTTTAATTATTGACTAACATTTCTTTGAATCTCATAAAGTTTACCTATTATCATGCAGATAACCATTTGCATTGTTTTCAATTTGGGGGTATCATACTTCAAATGGCTGAGAAATTTTCGTAAAATTATTTTTATTGATGTGTATTTTAGTTCCTCTCTTGGACACGTACTAAGTATAATTATATAGTTACAGATACATTTTTAACCTTGTTAGAATTGACAAATCTTTTTTCAAAGAGGTGGTACAATTTAACACTCCTACCAGCAATGTAAGAGAGTTCCAAGTTCTTCCCCATCCTTGCCAACATTTGGTATGATCAGTTATTTTAATTTTAGCCATTCTAGTGGGTGTAGAAATGGTATTCAATTCCATTATGATATTGGTGTTGAGTTGTTTTTTATGTGTTTATGGGTCATTTGTATATATTCTTTTCTGAATTGTCTGTTCAGATATTTTTACGCATTTGTATAGTTTTTAGTTTTTTTCTTATTGTGTTGGAGCTATGCATGTATTCTGTATACAAATCCATTGTTAGATATATGCTTTGTGAATATTTTCCCTTAATTTTGGCATGCCTATTCATACTATTTTATGAGGAGTCTAATTTAACATTTATTATAGTTAGTACTTTCTATATCGTATCCAAGAAATCGATGGCATCTCCACTATTGCAAACATGTTATGTTTCCTTTTTCTTTTTTTTTTATGTTTTCTTTAAGAATATTTCTGCTTCTAGATTTTACAAGTTTGAACAATTTTAAACAAAATTTTGTTTGTGGTATTTAAAAATATGTTCCACCTCATGGTACTGGCACAGGAATAGAAATATAGATCTAAGGGATAGAATAGGGAATCTAGAGATGAACCCCGACACATATCGCCATTGGATCTTTGACAAACCAAACACAGCCATTCACTGGGGAAAAGAATCTCTATTTAATAAATGGTTCTGGGAGAACTGGTAGCCACATGTAGAAGACATAAATTGGATTCATACCTCTCACCACTGACAAAAGTTGACTCTTACTGGATAACGGATGTAAATTTAAGACTTGAAACAATAATAATTCTAGAAGAGAGTGTGGGGAAAACACTTGACAAAATGGGCCTGGGAAAAGACTTAATGAAGAAGACCTCCTTTACAATAGCAGTAATACCAAAAATAAATGGGACCTGATGAAGCTAACAAGCTTCTGCACAGCTAAGAGTACCATAACTAAAGGAAACAGACAGCATTTGGAATGGGAGAAGATGTTTGCATGTTACGAATCTGACAAAGAGTTAATAACTAGAATCTACAGAGAACTGAAATTTATCAAGAAGAAAAGAGCAAACAACCCCATTTATAAGTGGGCAAGAGACATGAACAGAAGCTTCTCTAAAGATGACGGCCAATAAACATGTGAAAAAATACTCATCGTAATTAATCATCAGAGAAATGCAAATCAAAACCGCTCTGAGATATCACCTAGCTCCAGTGACATTACCCACATCACAAAGTCCCAAATATGCAGATGCTGGCATGGATGTGGAGAGAAAGGAACACTTCTACACTACTGGTGGATTACAAACTAATACAACTTTTATAGAAAGAAGTACGGTGAAATCTCAAAGAACTAAAAATTGACCTTCCATTTGATCCCGCAATCCAATTACTAGGTACTTACCTAGAAGAACAAAAGTCATTTTACCACAAAGATATTTGCACCAGAATGTTTATTGCAGCTCAATTCACAATTGCCAAGTTGAGGAAACAACCCAAATGCCCATTAACCCATGGATGGATTAACTGTGGCACAAGTATACCATGGAATACTATTCAGCCATAGAAAAGATGGAGACTGTACATCTTTTATTTTCTTAGTCAAGTATCTCAAGAATGGAAAAAATAATCCAGTATACTCATACTAATGTGTAACCAATATATAAATAACTACAAGCCAACATGAATCATGAAACACAAATATAGTCCAGTAAAGGAGAGGGGAAAGAAAGGAGAGGGAGTGGGGTGGAGGGAGGGTGAGTGCAGGAGGAAGGAGGGCACTTGGCTGGTTCTCACTAATGTGCACAAAGTGAGAGTGTTCAGCACGCTCCCTGGGTGGAGGGCTCAACTACAACTTGAATCTTATCTTAGAATTGAAAACAATGTAACCAAAACATTTGTACCCTTATATTAATTTGACATTAAAAATAAAAAAGTAAGAATAAAAAATGTTCCAATGCCATGTATGGAAAACTTACTTTTTCTTATTTATGTGTCCTAGGGCTTTATAACAAGTAAATTAACCATATAAATAGAGATCTCTTTCTGAACTCTCTTCTCTTTCACTGATTTATGTATCTATATTTTTGCCAATACTATATTTTCTTAATTAGTGAAGCTATATAGAAAGTCTTGAAATCAGGTTCTGGTTTTTTTTTTTTTTTTTTTTAATTCTCTTTTAAGATTTTGTTTTACCTGTTCTAAGATTCTTTACATTTTTATATAAATTTTAGAATCATCTTGTCTATTTTTACAATAAACGCCTGCTGGGAGGGTGGCACCTGTGGCTCAGTGAGTAGGGCGCTGGCCCCATATACTGAGGTGGCGGCTTCAAACCCTGCACCCACTAGGTGTGTGGCTGGTGCCTATACTCCCACTTACTTTGGAGGCTGAGACAAAAGAATCATCTAAGCCCAGGAGCTGGAGGTTGCTGTGAGCTGTGAAGCCATGGCACTCTACTGAGGGCTACAAAGTGAGACTCTGACTCTTAAAAAAAAAAAAAAAGCCTGCTGGGATTTTGGTTGTGATTGCATTGAATCCATTGATTAATTTTGGGAGGTTTGACAATGTAGCAATATTTATTTTTCCAATACATAGGTCATAGAGAACTATTTATTTTTCTTCTTTACTTATCTCAGAAATATTTAATAGTTTTCAGAGTAAAGTTTTATACATTTTTTATTAAATTTATCCATGAATGCTTATGATTTTTGATTCATTTCAAATAATATTGTGTTTTAAATTCTATTCATCATTTGATCTTTGCTTTTATATAGAAATGCAAATAAAATATCAACATTATAACCTGTGATCTGGCCAAATTTACTTACTAGTTGTAATATTTTATCATAAATTTATTACATTTTTTTCTCTATTGTTTGCAAATCATGTTGTTTGAAGCAATTTTTCTATTTGCTTTATATTTAGATGCCTTTTAATTTTTTTTCTTGCCTCATTGTGTTGACAAGGACCTCTAGCCTAATGATGACGACAGTTGTGGAGAATGAACTTCTTGTCTTAATTACAATCTTAAAAGAAATAAACATTTGATGTTAGGTATAGATTTATCTTTGCTTGAGGAAGTTTACTTGTATACCTAGTTTCCTGAGAGGTTTTATCATGAACAGGTGTTGACTCTACACAAATGCTTTTTCTGCATATATTGAGATTATATAATTATTTGCCTTGATTCTGTTGGTGTAGTGAATTATATTGATTTCTAAGTTCAAATACAATTATATTGTAATCTGAAATAAAGTTCATTGTGTATTGTCCTGATATGGTGCTAAATATGATTTGTTAGTACTGCATATTTTGTTAGACATTTTTGTATGAATAATTATGAAGCATATTGTTCTATAATCTTCTTATCTTGTAATGACTTAGTTTGGTTTTGATACTAGAGTTATGTTGACATCATAAATTATTTGGATAGTTTTTCTTCTTGCTGTATTCTTTGAAAGATTTTGTGTCAGATTTGTATTACCTCTTTAAATTTTTTGATAGAATTTCTAGCACAGCCACTTAAGCCTATATTTTGTAGGTTTATGGAGCAAGGTATTTTATTCAGGAAGATTTTGTAGCTCTTTTCATATATAAGATTCACTATACCTTTTTGGTTGTTTTGGTGTTATTACGGTTAAATTTTCTTAAGTAGTATTATGCTAGCAAGTAAGATGAATTGGGGGGTATTTCCTTTTTTATTTGTTCTGGAACAATGTATAGTATACAGAAATTCCAAAAATTATTATTCCTTAAAGTTTAGAGGAAATACCTCATGAAGTCTTCTCAGCTTAAAGTCTATTGGAGTTACTTGATGACATTTTGGTTACTTGACTAATTACTAGCCTATTTAAGATGATTTACCTTTAATCATCTTGGTCATATTATTTTCATAAAACCATGCTTTTTATGAAATTTAAAAATTGCATATACAGTTATATAAAATATAATAGTAGTTAAATTTTTCCAATTTATATTTTCTGAAATAAATTGAGATACTGAAGATTATATAGGGTGGCCATAAAGTTCATGTGCAATTTAAAATAGTATATACAATTTTTAAGAATTAATATATAAGTGTAAAGGATAAGGCTAAAGCTATAGAGGATTTAATGGAGTTAATTTCAAAATCTTTACTTATCCATATTATATGTAGTTGTAGTCCCTTGATTATGGTTTACTTTTTCATGACAAAATTGTGTTATGTTTTTCCAGAAATTTAAAAAAGATTCAGTAACATAGGGTATCCCTAAAGTCCCCTGCAAAGATGCCAGGCATAGGATAAATGGGAAATTGTAACTAAATGTAAATTTATTTACAAAATAGTCATTACAAAAATTTATCAAACATTTTCTGTATGTCGGCCACCTCTTTGTAAAATTTTCCCTATTTATTTCTTTTTGTACATTATTCATATTGTATCTGTATTGTAGAGGCTATGGCTTATTCTACTTTTCCTTTTAAGAGTGTTGAGGTTTTTTTGACAGTGTGTTAAACAATTGGCATATATATAAGTGCACGTATATAATTGAATTTATTTAAGCAAAGGTCCAGATGGATGTATATAAGCTAAACAGCCAACAGTAGTTATTTGCTGAACTCCTTGGGATTCATTTTATTATTATTTCAAAGTATTATGGGTATACAAGTATTTTTGGTTGCATGGGTTGCTTTTGTAATACATTAGCTTTAGTAGTGCTACTACTACACGGAGGACTTGACACCTTAGACATCCCTGAGGGCGATGATGAGATATTTTGAACTGCCGAACAACTCTTAGCAAAGATCTTCCTTTAAGTAGTTACGTTCTTGAAAAATTCAAAATATGTTAAAATTACATCTCAAATACTATAGGCTTGGCCAGGTGCGGTGGCTCACGAGGCCGAGGTGGGTGGATTGCCTGAGCTCATGCGTTTGAGACCAGCCTGAGCCAAAGTGAGACATTCTCTCTAAAAATAGCCAGGCGTTGTGGTGGGTGCCTGTAGTCCCAGCTGCTTGGGAGGCTGAGGCAAGAGAATTGCTTAGGCCCAAGAGTTTGAAGTTGCCGTGAGCTGTGTCACCACAGCACTCTACTGAAGGTGAAAAAGTAACACTCTGTTTCAAAAAAAAAAAAAAAAAAAAGCTACAGGCTTAAATGTAAAATAGAGGTAGATTTTAGATTCAGATCATTATAAGTAGATGTTTCATCTACATCATTAATATCTGATAGTTGATACTATTTCACTTATTATTTCAAAATGTTATGTGGGTACAAATATTTTTGGTTACATGGATCATGTGTGTAATGATTGAGTCAGGGTTCCAAGTGTGTCTATAACCGTATAATGCTCACTGTACCTAGGTTTTGCCTATCCCCTCCTTTTCCTTCTCCTGCGTGGTTTCCAGTGAGTTTTTATTCTCACTGTGTACACATATGCTCATTGATTAGTTTCAATTCAACAATATGTACATGTCATGTCTGTTTTTTCATTCTTTAGGTATTTTACTTAGGATAATGGTGCTTAGTTACATCCATATGGTTGCAAAAGGCTCTAATTCATGCTTCTTCATGGCTAAGTAGATATGCACCACATTTTGTTAACCCACTCATGAATTGATGGGCACTTGGATTGACTCCACATTTTTGCAATTATAAATTGTGCTGCAATAGACATTAAAGTGCAGGTGTGTTTTTGGTGAAATGACTTTTTTTTCTTTACTTGGATACCCAGTAGTGGGATTGCTGAATTAAATAATAGGTCTATTTTTAATTCTTTGAGGAATCTACATACTGTTTCCCATAGAGGTTGTGCAAATGTGCAGTCCCACCAGTAATCTATAAATGTTCTTTTGTCTCTGCATTCAGGCCAATGTCTGTTGTTTTGGAACATTAATAAAAGTCATTTTAATAGGGAGAAGGTGATAGCTCATTGTAGTTTTAATTTGCATTTCCCTGATGATTAGTGATTGTGGCAGCCTGAATAGCCTATGGCTAGGAGGTGTGAAAGTTATAAGAAATACCTGTATAGCTCAATAGAACACCTTGGTGAAAAGGGCATGGAGAGGGATTTAGCTCTCCTAACAAGCATGAGAGCTTGCAAGATGAGAGCATTTGTGAATTGGTAGTCTCTACACCTGTGGTATCGAGAGGCCCAAGATCAGCCTTATGTTAGGCTGGAGGAGAAGGCAGTTGGGGGCATGTACATTCTATCATGGACCTGCTTACTCTGACTCTGTCTCCTCTCTGGCCTGCAGAACACCGGCATGGTGTCTCTCTGATGACGATCACTGAGCTCTACTAAAGACTAATATCTATCTATTCTAAGACTGCTTTATTCTCTCTCCCATCAGCTAAAGTAGATAGCCCTCAGGCAGCTAAGAGAAATTGTTCCTGAGCAAGCAAGGTAGCTTAGCGGCCCATGTGCGCAAGCTCGTTAAGCTGCGCCCGAGACCTGGCCAGTCCCACGCCCTGACAGGTGATGGTGAGCTTTTTAAAATTTATTTATGGACCATTTGTCTATCTTCTTTAGTAAATCATCTGTTCAAGTATATTGCCCACTTTTTAATGGGATTGTTTGATTTTTCTTTCTAATTTTCTCAAGTTCTTTGTAAATTCTGAACATTAGCCCTTTATCAGATGTAGACGTTGTGAATATTCTCTGCCATTGTGTATGTTGTCTGTTTACTCTGTTTATTATTTCATTAGTTGTGCAGAAGCATTTAAAGTTTGATCGGGTATCATTTATTTCTTTTTGTTGTTATTTTGATTGCCATCCCGGGTGTGTGTGTGTGGGGGTCTTCATAAATGATGACTTGATGCTTTAAGACAACCTTGTAATTGTGTAGCAGGATTCCATCTTCCATAGCTCAAGAGGTCTGAGATGGTATTTTTATCTCTACCTTTTTGACTTTGACCAGATGTTACATAAGGCATAAGTGGCATTATACCACTTATAGAAGGTTACTTGTTTAGAACTTGATTCCTAGAATTCGATGCACTATCTCCAGGTCCTCTCCTTTTCTACACAATATTTTCTAGGATTTAGAATCTCCAGCTGGATATATGAAAAGATATCTATCAGTCTGAATTAGGATAGACGTCTGCCTGCCTACCTAAAATAATTGTGTCTGCAGCAATAAACTCCAGAGCTTCTTGAACTTCTCTCATTCTTATACTATTTTCACATTATTTCTCCATATTTAAACACCACCTGCTTATTTGCCTAGCATTTTTAAACAAATTTTAAATCAGGTAACTTGATCTCATTTGAAGTAATAGTAGTCAATATTTCTGAATAGGTTACTAATTTTAAATAGTTTAGATATAAGATATAGTAACAAATATTATTTGTTTCTTGTTAGTTTTCAAATTTTTTTATATGTTTTCATGGGTATTTTAGTGAAAACAGAGGGGAGCAAGTAATATCTGCCAGCTAAATGAGTTTTAATACTTCTAAGGTTTCATTCTTCATGGACTTCCATTTAATTTTTTACTTAACATATAAGCAATTTTTACTTAACAAATAAGCAATTTTTAAAAGTTCCAACTTGCAAGTGGATAGTTTATCTCTGCTGAACTTATTCAAAGGCATATTAGGAAGAAGGTAGGTAGAGTGTACAGTGAAAATAGTCTCTTTGTAGTAAGATATATATCGATACACATCTTAAAGAATCTATAACAATTTACAAGCTTCTACTACCTACTTTACTGACATTATAGGAGTGAAATCAGTGTTAAATAAAGTGATAAATATGAATTCATTATGAAATTTTACATGAACAAATAATTGTCATGTTAATTTTCAGCTTAATTTGTAAGTGGAAGAAAATATTAACACTATCTCTATGTTTCTAAATTAAGCTGAACAACAAATATAGAAAATAAAGTTGGTCCTAGGGCAAGGACCAACAGGTAAGTTAGATTTTTTAGAGTTAGCAAGCCCAGCTTTGGCTGCTCTCCTCTGAGAGAAAGAATTCTTTTATAAAAACTGCAAAATCACACACATTGCTATTGACAGAATTAATATGTGTTTATTGGCTTTACATCAAATTCAAGGTCATAATAGCACTGTCCTCTTTCATCTTTTCCTGGAGAAAAATATTGAAGCAGGAACAGATAGAGGTAATTCAAATGGTTCTTAGATAAAATGTTGAAAAGCACTTGAAGGGTTTCCTTTATTTTGCCATTTGTTCACACATAATGGATTTAGTAATTAAATGAGTTATTTTTATTTTTATTGCTGAATCCATTGAGTCAGTGAACTATACATTTGTTGGGCTGCTAGTGTGGTGGAAACGCAGAATGGCCATCCTGGGACCCATAATTTCACTACCTCGTAGGCATTGATGAGTTTAAGGTATTTGCTACCATGTAAGTGTTGGGGGATCTATTTATATTATTTTCCAGCTTCAAGAAATATTCTCCTTCTGCAGTAGAACTTTGGCTGAGTCTGAGGAACTGGGAGTAAACACAGATAATAAAAAAAGAAAACATCATTACTCCAGCCATTTCAGTGGTCAACAAATTGACTTCTTGCCCTTGCTTTTCAGTAGAAAAGAACAAATTTACAAGCTTTTCACTAATTCTAGTTGTTTTCTTCTTAAAATTATGCCAACAGACTCAAACTTCAAAGAATAGTTATTTGTGTGTTTCAAGATTAGATGTATGAAAGAAAAGATAAAGATGCAGGATAATAGAGATGCTAATCATGAAAAACTACCTGGCTCAGAACATGTGTGGGTGAAAGCAATGACACTGTGTTAAAGTGATCACTTGATAATGCTGCCGAAACTTCACTTTATTACGTCTCTCATAATCTCAGATTTTGTGCTTTAGGATTTGCCGAGGGTTATATAATTCTTTCATTCATTATTTGTTAATATTTACTTTGTCTTTTAGACAGCTATCTCTTTTAGATTTGCATTAATACAAAGATACCTTGTTTTATTGTGCTTTGCTTTATTTTACATTGCAGATTTTTTTTTTTTTTTTTTTTGAGACAGAGTCACCCTTGGTAGAGTGCCATGGTGTCACAGCTCACAGCAGCCTCAAACTCTTGGGCTTAAGCAATTCTCTTGACTCAACCTCCCAAGTAGCTGAGATGTTAGGCGCCCACCACAATGCCCAGCTATTTTTTGTTGAGGTTGTCATCGTTGTTCAGCTGGCCCGGGCCGAGTTCGAATCTGCCACCCTTGGTGTATGTGGCTGGCGCAGTAACTACTGTGCTACAGGTGCGGAGCCCATTGCAGATATTTTTTACTTTTACAAATTCATAGTTAGAGGCAACCCTGTTCAAGCAAATCTCTAGGCACCAGTTTTCAAACTTCATCAGCTCACTTTGTGTCTCTGGCTCATATTTTGGTAATTCTTATGTTTTGAATTTTTTATTGTCATATCTGTTATGATGATCCATGATCAGTGATCTTGTTGCTTTTATTGTCATTGTTATGAGATGTCATGAATCACATCCATGTAAGATGGTGAACTTAATTGATAAATGTCGTGTGTGCCCTTACTACTCTATGGACCAGCTATTTTCTTATCTTTCTCCCTCCTTATTCTCTGAGCCAAAACAATAATGAAATTAGACCAGTTAATAAATAACCCTACAATAACCTGTAAGTGTTCAAAAGAAAGGAGGAGTTGTAACATCTATCACTTTAAATCAAAAAATAGTCATGACTGAGCTTAATGAGGAAGGCATGTTGAAAGTTGAAAGAGAGGTCAAAAACTAGGGCTCTTGCACCAAATGATTAGCCAACTTACAAATGCAAAGGAAAAGTTCTTGAAGGTAAATTAAAAGTGATGTTCTAGGGAACACAACATGATAAAGCAAAATGGCCTTTTTTTTTTTAAATTGAGACAGAGTCTCACTCTGTCATCCTGGGTGGCGTGACTTGGTGTCATAACTCACATCAACCTCAAACTCTTGGGTTCAAGAGATCCTCTTGTGTCAGTCTTCTGAGTAGCTGGGACAACAGGCATCTGCCACAACAACCGCTAGTTTTTCTACTTTTAATAGAGGCTGGTCTCAGACTCCTGAGCTCGAGCAATCCACCCTCCTCTGCCTCCCAGAGTGCCAGGACTACAGATGTGAGCCATTATGTCTGGCCAGAAAGCAGAAGTCTTATTGCTGATATAGAGGAAATTTTAGTAGCCTGTTTAGAAGTTCAAACCAGCCATATTCCACTGAAGCAAAACCTAATCCAGAGCAAGGCCCTACCTCTTTCTTCAATTCTGTGAAGGCTTAGAGAGGTGAAGGTGGTACAGAAGAGCATTTAAAAGCTAGCAGAGGGTTGTTCATGATGTTTAAGTACAGAAGCCATCTCTGTAATATAAAAGTGCAAGATGAAGCAGGGAGTGCTGATGCGCAATTTGCAGCAAGTTATCTAGAAGCTCCAGCAAACACCAAACAACAAGATTTTTAATGTGGATGAAACAGCCTTTTTGTAGGATAAAATGCCATCTGGAGCTCATAGCTACAAAGGAGAAGTCAAATAACAGACTGACTTTCTTGTTGAGGCTAACGTACTTGGTGACTTTAAGTTGAATTTAAGGCCCATTTACTATTCCAAAAATCCTAGAACCCCGTTGTCCCAAGCAGAGTATCTTAGGAATGGATAAACAGAACCACACATTCTCATTTATAAGTTGGAGTTTTTTAAACGAAGGATATGTGAGGTCATAAAGTGCAGGAATGGACGCTGGAAACTAAGAGTGGGAACTGCAAGGGGATTAAGGATAAAACGCTATGTATTGAGTATGGTGACTATTCTGGTGATGGGTACTGAAAGCCCTAACTTCAGCAATTTGTCCACATAGCAAGAAAACATTTGTACAGCCTACATTTTTTCTTTTTCTTTTCTTTTCTTCTCTTCTCTTCTCTTCTCTTCTCTTCTCTTCTCTTCTCTTCTCTTCTCTTCTCTTCTCTTCTCTTCTCTTCTCTTCTCTTTTCTCTCTCTCTCTTTCTTTCTTTCTTTTGATGGAGTCTTGCTCAGTAGCTCTGGGTAGAGTGCTGTGGCATCACAGCTCACAGCACTCTTAAACCTCAAACTCTCAGGCTTAAGTGATCCTCTTGCCTCAGCCTCCTAAGTAGCTAGGACTACAGGCTCTTTTTCTATTTTTCTATTTTCCCAGCTAGTTTTTCTATTTTTAGTAGAGATGGGGTCACATTTTTCTCAGGTTGGTTTCAAATTCCTGAGCTCAGGCAATCCACCCCACTTGCCTCCCGGAGTGCTAGGATTATAGATGTGAGCCACCATGCCCAGGGGGCATACCCTAGATTTTTTGAAATTAGAAAAGAAAACCCTGAAGATTTATGCAAAAGATGCTCTATAAATGTCCTCTGTAAATGGAAAACCAAAGCCTAGATGATAGCACATCTGTTTACAGCATTGTTTACTGAATATTTTAGGTCCATTATTGAGACCTAATGCTTAGGAAAAAAATTCCTTTTAATATATTACTGCTGTTTGACAATGCACCTGGTCACGCAAGAGCTCTGATGGAGACATAGAACTCCTTGTTAATGTTTTCATGCCTGCTAACACAACATTTATTATGTAGTCCATGAATTAAGGAGTATTTGTGACTTTCCAAGTCTTATTATTTAAAGAGAATATTTAATAAGGCTATAGCTTCCATGTTTCCTTTGAGAGATATATGCAAAGTGTATTGATAATCCCGTGGAGGATTTAGGAAAAGTAAATTAAAAATCTCTTGAAAATGATTTACCATTTTAAATGCCATTAAGAACATTAGTGATTCATGGAAGGATGTTAATACATTTAGAAGAAGTTGATTTAAACCTCAGAGAAGACTTTGAGGAGTCAAAAACTTTAGAAGAGGAAGTGACTGCAGATGTGAAAGTAACAAACTAGAATTTGGATTCTGAAGATGGTGCTGAATATTTTAGTAATATTTGCTGCTATCTAATGATAAAACTTGAATGGATAAGGAGTTGCTTCTTTAGAAAGGATGTACTCCTGGTTGAAATGACAATGAAGAACTTAGAATATTACATAAACTTAATTAGTAACGTATTAGCGGGTTTAAGAGGATTGACTTCAATTTTGAAATAAGTTTTACTCTGGGTAAAATACTATCAAAATAGCGTCACGTGCGACAGAGAAATCGTTCATGAAAGGGAGAGTTGAATGATGAAGCAAACTTCATTATTGTCTTACTTTAAGGAATTGGCACAGCCACCCCAGCCTTCAGCAACTACCACCCTGATCAGTCAGCAGCCATTACCATTGAGGCAGGACCTTCTACTAGAAAAAAATTATGATTTGCTGAAGATTGATTTGGTCTTTAGCATTTTTTAGCAATAAATATTTTTAAACTAGATATGTATAATTTTTTTAGACATAAAGCTATCGTATACTAGTAGATGCCCGTATAATATAAACATATGCACTGGGAAGCCAAAAAATTCTTATACTTGCTTTATTGAAATATTTGTTTCGTTATGGTGGTCTGGAACTTAACTCAAATATCTTTGAGGTGTATCTGTTTGCTTAGCGTGTTACCTCTTTTATGTTCCAAACTATGCCTTAGTTCTGCTTTAACCAGGGTTTTCAGTGCCTGTTTCTGGACAGGTAATCTGATCTTAAATGTTTAGTATTAAAATGTAAGAGCCTGCAATTAAATGAAAGCCTCAGCAGAAGGTGAGTGGGATAGTCTGATCTTCAGTGACTCAAAATTCCACATTTTCTGGTTTATTACTATATTTGTGACTAATAACTTATGAGAGAACTAAGCCTGATAGAACTCTAGTAGGGGGAAAGGTCAGAGATGTGATCCCAATGCAGGGAATAAATAGAAGTGCCCTTTATGTAGTTGCAGAATTATTACTATTCTGACACATCAACAGAGCAGATGTCCTGAGCTTATTTAAGAGGCATCCAAATAACAGCTCAAGTTCAAAGAGTGTTGCAATAAAAAATACTTATAAACATTTAAAATGTGTTGTATATAGTATAGTGTAAAGAGTATGGATTCTATCATTTATGAGAAAATTGTAAGGTGTCTGACTCTATTTTATCTTCTATAAAATGTAAACATAATATTCTTCAAGCTGACTGTTATACTAGATAAAATACATATACAGAGACGAACACAGTTCCTGGTGTATACTAGGTACTGAACAAGTAGGTAATTGTCATTTAGACAAGTTTATTTTATGCTAAAAATCCCTATAAGCTAATATTGTGGTGAAAATTTCAGAATATAAAACTACTATTCCCATGGGTTACCATTTGACATCAAACACAGTTAGGTTAAAAACCTAATTCTCATATCAGCTCTATTGCTGGCAAATTTTTTAATTTAGGTACACTTCTGACTCAGTTTTCACATTTATAAAATGAAGTGATTTTTGATCATATTTACCAAGATTCTTCTGTCTCACATATTCTCTGGCCAATGAAAACCATAGTTAAAAACTCTTCAACACTCTTATTAACGTCTAGAAAATATAATTACCTAAATGGGGTGGCTTTTAGGTGACTACTTCTCAGACTTAGGTGACTAGGCAATCTTGGTAGTTTATTCTAGAATACTATAGTTACTCCAGATAATATCATCTATGATTTTCCGTAAGAGTACAGCAACTATTGTAGCATAGGTTTTGATATTTTGAAAACAGAAAGGTTGTATTGGCTGCCAAGTGGTAATTGACTTTTGATTTCTGGCACCCACAGCATTAAGTGTATTGTATATGTTTGTATGCCAGATTTCAAAGCCAAAAGTAAAAGAACAGAAAATGCTGAGTATTTGAGTAGTGTTGGATTTAGATTGGAGTATTCTAATTACTCTACATCTTTGTACTCAAACTAGAGTATCAGTACCTCCTGGGAGCTTGTTGGTAAAATAGAATTTCAGGCCCTACCTAGACACAAATGATCAGAATCCATATTTTTAACAAGCTCTTCTGGGAGCTTCAAAATTAGAGAAATAATTCTCTAGAACACTTAAAAAATTATTCTTTCTTTGAATAATTGATACTGGATCACAAACTTCAAAATGAAATAATAAGGAATATTAGTAGACATCATGACAAGTTATTTTTATAAACAACTGTTGATTTCAAGTGTCTTGTTTTAACCTCAAGACCAGGCCAAGTATAGATTACACTTTTTCAGAAAAAATAATTTCTTTATAAGGTAAATGTTAACAGAGGTTTTAAATTTTTAGAAAAATAATAATTTAATTCAGCATATGGCATACTAAATGCATACATGGAACTGATTAATTAAATTCTATAGGTGAATAATGAAAACTTAGAATTATTCTTTTAAAATTATTTTACACAATAGTTCTATAGCAATCTTATTTTTCCACATGGTGTGCTATCTTCCCAATGAAATCTTACATGTTTTGTAGCTCAACAATATAGAAATAAACTCTGGCAAGATAGAAATTTTTATAGACCACCAGTAATTCCGGCAAGAAAACCTTGATTACAATATAGGCTATTCAATTCCAGTATTCTTTTACAACTATAATTAATTCATTATTCTATTCATTACCTAGTTATTGAGGCATCCAAGCGTCAGACATATTCTTGGTGCTAGAGAGAGGGCAATGAATGAAACCAAACTCACTTCTCTGTCTTCCCAGTATTTCTAATCTATCAATTGGGGTAGATATATATTGATCAATTAATAAACAAGAATTTATCATTACAAGCTATGATAGGCACTTGTGAGTGTTAAGAATCTGGGACAGCTTCCTGGCAGAAGTGACACTAGAATTGAGATCAGAAAGATGAGCAGGAAATAACTGGGTAGGAGGTGAAAAGAGGGAAGAGAATTCCAAGTTCAGGATTGATTTAAACAGAACCCTATGGAGAAGTAGCGAATGGAATGTGTACGTATCTGGGTGGCTACAGTGGTTGGAACACAAAGAATACAGAGAAGAGGTGGCCTGAGACGGGCTAGAGAGATGGTAGGCAGAGGTCAGATTGTGGAAGAGTTTCAGAGTGTGCTAATGATTTGGGTCCCTATTTAAAATCCTTCAAAAGGAAACTATGGGTAGATTTTAACAGAGAATATGAAGAGAAATTTTTACGCATGTATGTATTCATTTAAAGATTACACTAGCCATGGAGTGGAGAATCCACTGGTTAAGAGCCTGGAAGGGTAAAAAGTAACAGGTAAACCAATAGTGGCCAGTGGAAGTAGTCCAGGCAATAGAGGGTTAAGGTAATAATGATGATAAAGATAAAAGTAGATGGATTCTAGCACTACAAAGGCAAGGTTTTGATGGGCAGCTGGAGGGAGAAGACGTATGTGGGGCAATATCTGGATTTAGAGTTTATGACCTTTCATGGCCAGTAGTGAAGGGATTCAAGTGAGAGATCGTGAATTTTGTTTGGACACGAAAACATTCTTTGCGTCAAATTCTATAAGGACACCAAAAGCATTTGATTAGAATGACAAATCTTTAGGATGAGAATAATAAACATTTTACTATACATTAGTTATGGCATGCCACAAAAACCTAATTACTCGTGATTAATAGGGAAATTGAGAGGATTAAGGGGTTGGTACTTTATAAGTAAACTGTTAACATTTGATATTGTTGTTTGTATAGATTATAGGTATTCTTTAGCCTTTGTGTCTCTTCCCTATATTCTGCAATATATTGGTCACTTCTTTACATGTTAATTCAGAAGTAATATTTTTATCTGTTAGCTCTGTTTAACTTGAGCATTTCCATCATGGTAGTGGGGACAAGGAATATTGTTTTGAGTAAAGACACCTCCTGATTAAGGTACAATGTTTGCAGAGAGTTCCCAGATAGGCTTTGCAGTTGCTCTGTATCAGTCCTCATATCTCTTCCCTTCAGCTGTCTAGTAGCAATTGTTCAGGGAGAATGCAGCTGAGCTAACATTCAGCATCCTGCCACTGTGAACACTGATTACTGAAATATGTAGGACTTTCCTACCGACAAACAGATCCTACTCTGTTACCTCTAGTCCCCAAATGCTTCCTGCTGGCTCTGGCACTCCTGCTTGTCAAATATTTTGAATATCACTACCCCCCTATAACTGTTTAATTGTTTTATATAAACCTACACTCCACGGAAAATAATCTACTTAGTCATAACACCAAGTATCCAAAAGAATCAGCGTCTTTTGTTCTTCCCTAAGTCTTTATAAGAAGTCAAGATCCCTGATTCTGAGTTTGATAAATTTTTAATAATTTAGTCACTACTAATCTATAGATCTTGATTTCTGTTTCTTTTCATAAGAACACAGGTTAAACAAGCATAAAAGAGAACAAAAAAGTTGTTTTATTTATAGAATGGTACAAGAAAAAATATTTTTTCATACACTTGTTATTTACAAGTGATCCAACTAGCTAAAATATGCTGATTAGATGTGATTCTTACCTATGTAATAAAGTGCCTAAAAAAAAATCCTTCAAGCTGCTTGCAGTGGCTGCTCCTGTGGTTCCAGCTGCTCTCCCTGGAGCTCAGGAGTTCTAGTTCAGCCTGGGCAACAAAGCAGGACCTCCATATCAAAAAGAAATTAATTTTTTAGAAGTCTTTCAAGTCATAGCCCAGCTTCAATAGTATCTATCTGCATTTATTCTGTATCTCCTAATGCCATATCTTTAAAATGGTTGTGTAATCTAGACTCACATTAACTTGACTGGCATTCACTTACAAGCAGATGGGAAGCTGAGTTTTTATATATGTGTAATAAATATATAGGTGAGAAAGTCGAGCGTGAACACACACGTACACACACACACAGAGTAGGATCTCCATAAGTTCATCACCCAGAAGACAACATTTGAAGGTGGTCGACATAAGGGACTTGCATTGAGTATATGTGGTGCATATGGAGTCCATGAAATTAGGTCAACTTAAGGTGGTGATAAGTGCAATGTAGGGAGGTGGTCAACTATGGAGGTTCTGCTACGTATAAATACATGAAAAGGTGTCCAATGTAAATTATATGGACCCATTCTTTCAGTGCTTCCTAGAGAAGTTCTTCAAATACAGGACTTACATTTCTCCGAATTTTTTAACCTGTAATGCTCTTGTTGCATAATGTTAAATCTGTATTTGATGCCCCGTGATTTCTAGCTAGTTCATTTAACTCTGTTTCCCTGAAGTTAATGGAAGGAGGAGTTAATATCCTCAGCTTTCTAACGGCAGACACTGAAAAGGATCATGCCTGTCTCCAGAGTTACTGGCTCTCTAAACCACACTGCAAGAAATACTACAGGCAACAGATAGTTTCATTTTCAATTTAGACACCCATTATTTTGTGTTTACAGGCCATTTCTAAGTCTGAGTCCAGAATTTATGGTTTGTTCTGGCGATTATCATCACAGCAATCGCCTGCAACTGGGCTGTGCTTCACTGGGAGCTCTGCACCGCTTTATCAGCGCTCCTTGAAGTCTGCAACTGATATACAGCACGGCATTCAAATCACCCGGCGCAGAGAGGCTTGGTTTATGGCTCCCCAGATGTCCGTCTTTTCTGATGGGTGGGTTAGTCTGCACCATCTCAGTGAGGGAGAAGGCTGACCCTTGGGACAGAGGGTAGTGGTTATTAAACAAAAGTCTAGCATTAAAGATCCCGAACCTGTCTGAATCAAGCTAGATGATATCATGTATTAAGTTAAATGTACTGAGTTTTGTTCAGTGGTAAGTAATAATGAAACATAGATGTTTCCTAGTTTGCCTTCCAAACCTAAGATAAAAAGTAACATATAAATCTCTTCAATAAATGATAAAATAGTAGCAGCAATTGCTTCAGATTCATAAGCACATTTCAAATGGTTATTTTATAGTTTCTCTTTGGAATAGGACAAGACTTAATTTTGCCTCTCCGATCCTGAGGGTTCTCTAGGTTCTGCTCAATAGCATGTATCAGAGCTTCCTGAAGGACTTTCAAAATCCCTGCACATTGATTGTCTGTAGGAGAATCACCCACCAAATGTGCACTTTGAACGGATGTGGTGGGACATGCCATAGCCAGGATGATATTTCATTTTAAATCTTGCTAATTGGACCGGTACCAAGAACATCTTTGTCACTAATGTCTAGTTATTCCTGTACTTTTGTTGTGGCTTGCCCCTTGCTCTTCTTCCCCTCTAAACTAGAGGAAGAAAAGTAACAAAAGAGGGGCCTGGTCTTTAAAAGGCTTGCTGTCTCTGCTTCCCTCAATTAACCAAAGCTTAGCATTTCCAGGATAACTCATCTTTACTGTGGAAGTAGAGACAAAAGGCTGAGAGAAAAGCAGAAAAACTAGAGATAGGATTGTGAATGAAGTCCTCCTCAACTTCTGCCTACCCTTACCCTCCAGGTTAGGCTTTTCCCACTGCGACTGACCAACAAACCAGGAGTGTTCCTCCAATAGTACTTTTTCTTACTAAGTGAAATAAAAATGCTCAACTCTGTAGGAAAATACCTCTAGCAGGCAATGAGCACCGCCGATAGTAATATTTAGCACACAGTATCACATCCAGAAAGGACCCCAAGAACTCTGTTCCTACAACCCATTTTATAGAAGAGCAAATTGAGACCCATAGAAACTATGTGATTTGGCCCAGTGTACCCATCTGATAAGTGGAAAAGATAGGACCTAACGCCTCTTCTCTGACTCACTAAGTAGAGACTTTTTTTTCTTCCCCATCAGTATTTTGAAGGAAAGAAAAGAAACTTAGAAAGACGTACTTGAAATTATTCTTAGAAATATCACTTTGAATAGGGAAGGATTTTCTTTGAAGTTGCAGCATGAATTTCAAGTTTGCATCACTCTCCTATCAGGGTTCTGTACAAGTCTGGGGCAGCACCTAGAGCTGCACCCACACCCTTGGGGCTTCTTGCTTTTGGTGCCCGTCTTTCTACCCCACTGGCCTGCACACCCTTCTCAGGCCGGCCCTCTGAAAATTGTTAGTATTCTGCATGTTTCTTAACAACCACCTCTTCCTTCTGTTTTTTCCCAATAACACATATTCAATATGTGGGATGTTTCCAAGGCAGCTTTTGGAATTTAAAACTAAAATAACTAAGATGTTTAAAAAAACAGATAAAATAAAATTATACATTTATTTCTCACTATCTCTTTAATTTTACACAGTGGAATAAACCCTTTCCTTAACCCTGGTGAAAAAGTCAAGCAGCGCCCAAACTTTTGTGTCACTACCTCACCTCTAACTAGTAATTAGAATGTAATGGTCAAAACATCTGTCTTGATTTACCTTGGGCCAATCCCCCACAGTTCAGGGCTGTTCTAGGAAGGCAAGGAGCAGTTGAAAGAGAATTCAGTGGGATTTGAATTTTTTCTTTCTTTTTCTTCCCTTTTCTAGGGTGGAAGCAAGGGGAGGAAGAAAAGATAACAGGAAAGTTACTTCTAGGTCTCTGGGTGTTGAAGGCTGAGTTTTCTCCTGGAGTTGCCATGTTAATTAACACAGTACATCGATCTGGTAATTTCAGGAAAGTATTATATTGCATATTGCCTATTTGCATAGGTGTAGGCAAATTGAGGGGGAGACACTAATAGACAGAATGAGACCCTAGGCCAGCAGCTGCAGGGAGTCCTGCCCACTCCAGGCCTGCCGGACCAAGGCAGGCAGTGACTCCTGGCTCCTGACAGGGTGGCCGTATGAAGAGAGCTGCTGGACAGGAGCTGTGGCCTTCAGTAGTAGAACACGGTCAGCTTACAACAACCTCATGCAATAGCAGCTTGAAAATAAACATTCCAACTTTTCTCTCCTGCCTTTCCTGTGCCTTGCTTTGACCAAACCCACTGAGAACATGGAGCAGTCTTTGCAGTGTCTGGAGCCTGGAATCAGACAGGGTGGTGAAAAAGAATGATGAATTGATTCAGAGGGGAGATCAAAAAAATCCGGCATATGTGAAGTATTAGTCAGAATTCTCCAGAGACACAAAATCAATGGGATATGTAAATATAGAGAGAGAAATGTGAGAGAGGGGATTTAACAGGGGATTGGTTCACATGATTCTGGAGACTGAGAGGTACCGCGGTCTGCTGTGAGCAAGGTGGAGAACCAAGGAAGCCAATGGCGTAATTCCATCTGCATTCGAAGGCCTGAGAACAGGCCTAGCCAGTGGCGTAACTCCCTGTCCAGGGTCAAAGGCTGAAACCCATGGAAGGGTGCTGGAGTACGTCCTGAGGTCTGAAGGCCTGAGGACCAGGAGAGTTTCCAGGGCAGGAGAAGACCAATGTCCCAGGCAGAGAGGAGAGCGCAAAGTTGTCCTTTCTCTGTATTGTTCTGTCTGGGCCCTTGGGGGATTGCATAATGCTCATTCACAGAGGTGACAGCATGTATCTTCTTAACTCAGTCTGATTAAAATGCTAAGTTCTGGATCAGTGCCCACAGCACAGTGGTTGTAGAGCCGGCCACATACACCGAGGCTGGCGGGCTCAAACCTGGCCCGGGCCAGCTAAACAACAATGACAACTGCAACAAAAAAAAAAATAGCTGGGTGTTGTGGCGGGTTCCTGTAGTCCCAGCTTCTTGGGAGGCTGAGGCAAGAGACTTGCTTAAGCCCAAGAGTTTGAGGTTGCTGTGAGCTGTGATGCCACAGCACTCTACTGAGGGAGACATAGCGAGACTCTGTCTCAAAAATAAATAAATAAATAAATAAAAATAAAATGCTAAGTTCTTCCAGAAGTGCCTTTGCAGACATACCCAGAAATAATGTTTTACCAGTTATCTGGAGATACCTTAATGTGTTTAAGTTGACACCTAAAAATAACCGTCACGATGTTCAGACTTCCTTGGAGGTCATCATCTCATCTTCCGTCCATTTAATGTGAGGGATATAGTCTCCCGCAGCTGACTGCTTATTCTCAAAATCCAGCTGATTTTATAACTCCTTGTAGTTTTTCTCTATTTACTGATCTAGGCTATTATCTTGGATAAAAAGCCAAGGTGACACCAGACCAGCTATCTTGAGTAGGCTAGACCATGGAAATGCTCAAATGTCATAATTCAGTCATCTCTTCGCCCTAGTCATAAGCAACCAGCCAGATAGATACCTCTTACCACTTAGATTTTTTGGTAGAGAGTTGACAAGTACCCACTGACTCTTAGCTGTCATATCGTGCTTTCTAAGTGGTCCCATTGAAGTATCTCTTCCCAGACCAGTAAGGGGGAGGAAGTGGGGACGAAGATGGGAATCCATAATTAGCTTTCTTAATATAAATCCTCTCTAAGAAAAACCTTCCCCAGTCTTCACACATTTTGACCTTTATACCTTTTATTATGAATGTGGAGGTTTTATTCAGAGTCATGTAACTAGTTTTTGATTATTTCTTCGGAAAATCATTATCTTGGTCTAGCACATCAGTGTGAAATGTTCTGTGTGCATCTTGATTCTTTAGTTAGTGCTAAAATTTTTAAGTGAAATAAAGAGGAATAGAAAATGTCAGATACTAGGTGGAGTCTGATAGTAGAGGAAAAAAGGGAGAGAGGAGGTTTGAGCAGGAGCTATTGGTGCCTCTCAAGTTCTACAATATAGATCAGTATTTATTCTGAGTGAATGTATGTTAGATCCTGTTTGTGAGTTTTTTTTTCTGTTAAAGATGTCTGTACAAATCAATATTTATGGTGAATAATATTTTCAAAAGGTTAAGAGGACTTGCTACAAAAGAATATATTTATGCATCTTTTTTTTTTTTGGCCGGGGCCAGGTTTGAACCCGCTACCTCTGGTATATGGGGCCAGTACCCTATTCCTTTGAGCCACAGGCACCGCCCTATTTATGCATCTTTTAAAATTTTTTATTTCAGATTGATATGGGGGTAAAATTTTTAGGTCACAGTTATACATCTTATTATAAACAAAATTACTAATCTATCTTGAAGGAAAATTTTGTATATGTCCAGTTTCTTGAAAGTGGAGGCTACCTTTATTTAATTTTTCTACAAGCTGCAGAATCTGAAACTTTAAGTTATGGACCTTGAATGTGCTAATTGAAAATAGCATAGAAAATAATTGTGTTAATAAAAAAACTACAAGTCCATGTACTCTTATAGCATTAAAAATGAATGTGTCTGTGAGACAAGATTACAGTTAAGAGTAAAAGTGAAAATAGTAACCAGAATGGTGGAAATCAATCTATTGTAGATTTCATATGTACAGGCCTTGGAAATACTTCATTTGATAGTCTGTTATTCAAATTCCATAAAGCCCAATGTTGGCTGAAATCTGACATATTGAGTAGTATTAAACAGGGAAAACTTGACTTCAGTAACAAAAGGAGTAGGAATTGGACTTATAAAACTGGAGAAATGGCAGAAGATAACATTATTTTTTTCTTTTTTATGAGACAGAGCTTCAAGCTATTGCCCTGGCTAGAGTGCTATGGCGTCACAGCTCACAGCAACCTCCAACTTCTGGGCTTAAGCGATTCTCTTGCCTCAGCCTCCCAAGTAACTGAGATTACAGGCACCTGCCACAAAGCCTGGCTATTTTTTGGTTGTAGTTGTCATTGTTTGGCAGGCCCAGGCCGGATTCAAACCCACCAGCTGTGGTATATGTGGCTGGCGCCTTAGCCGCCTGAGCTACAAGAGCCAAGCCAAAAGATAACATTTTAACAAGATCAGGGGTTTTCTAATTCTCTATCCCCAAAGTGTCATAGAGAGAAAAAAAATGCTAGAAAACATGGATTCTGTTTCAAAGATGGTAAATAATTTATTTTCTTCTTGTATATAATGCCTTTTGAATATGAGAGAAACAGTCTTTGGTCTAAGCACTCACAGTATAATTGCCAACATTAAATATTGCATTTTTCCAGTTTCTTACAGAAAGTAAAAGCTAAGCTTTCCCTTATCTACAGGATAAGGATGACAATACCCTCTTTATAAGGTTATTATGAGCATTTGATGAGCTAATGAAAAAGCTTAGCTTTCCTATAGATCTTGTTTTAAGATCATAGCTATTTTCTTTAGATGTAGCCATTCTCCTAAACCTGGCTGCTGGGTCAAGTATCACAAAATCAAAATGATTTCTACAGTAAGCCAGATCTCCTTCCCAAATACGCAAAGATCCTCTGACGGCGACTTAATAAAATAATTTTAGAAATTTAAATGTCACTAAAGACATGATGTGTGATTTAACCATGAATTGATTTTAGAGGACTGTGAACTTTGGCTCTTATATCTGTATTTTATCTACATTAACTGTCTTGAATATTAGTTTATATTTAAGGGACCAATATTATTTGCAATAAGATATCTATAATCTTTCTGATGACCGTAAGTAAATCCCCCCAAATAGATCTGTATCATGTTTAATATGTTCATTCATTCACTTATTCACTCATTTTTTAAAAATTCATTCAAATTATTAATAAATACTGAGCATTCATTATGAAAAGCACATTGGGGATATAGCAGTGAATAAAATAATTTATTTTCCTTACCCTTAATAATCCTACACTTAGTTGTATTGCTAATAAGAAATATAATTTATTAAATGTCAGTTATAAGACAGTTACTGCTCTACATGCTTTTTGAACATTATCTTATTTAATGCTCACTAAAACCTTAAAAATCAGGAATTCTCGTCCTCATCCTATAGATAAGGAGAAGCTTAGCTTATATACCTGGCATGTGGTCACTTTGTTGATAAATCTTAGAACTAAAATTTGAAGAATAGAAGAATATTTTCCTCTGATTCAAACATTACAAGAACGTTATATTGCAGTTTAACATAAATGTTATTTTAAATGCAATTGATATAAAATGACAAGCTGAGAAAATAAGTCCAGTTTCCAAAGCACAGAAATTATTGTAAGCTCTTCTTATATGCCAATATCATGCCTGGCTGATTTAATCAATTTTGATTGCAAGATTAGGCACATTTCTTATTTCATTGTTTTAAACCATTTTTCCTTCAAGTTACATATTTGTTCAAATATATTAGAAAAAGCAGCAAAGAGAATACACACACACACACACACCCTGTGAGACTGACAGATATTCCATTATTCTTCTGTATCAAATAAAAACATTAGAAATTACTACTAAATAACACCACCATTCCATAAAAGAAGTGATCAAACTTTAAGAAAATGAAATATTCTCAAAAAAAGCATTCTTTTAGCTAAATCACTTTATTATCTCTATTTTTGTATTCTGGTGCATGAATACTGCAGAAAGTGTGTGGGAACCATTAATGTGCACAGTATCTTTGGATCCTGTCTTGACCCTACATGAAACCTTCAATTTTGAACTTACTCCCCTCATTCTATAGTAACCACAGGATGATTTAAAAGAACAGCGACTAACCTCGGATTTGACAATATCTGAAATCCACAAGTGTGGGGGCCACGGCAGTTTAGTTTAATGCTCAATCACTGAAATAAGTAAATTTCATGTTTTAAATTTCTCCCAATAAAGAGCAATATGGGTTCCGGAGTTTGCTGAGTTTGAATAAGCCCCTTTGAGACTAAGGACAAGAGTGGTGATTCACCTAAGTTACAGTCAACCAGGGAGCTTATTGTTTGAGGAGGGAGAAACTGAAGAGAAGGAAAATGGGAGGTGGTATTGAGGTAAATTATCACAAAATATAATAGCCTAACGTGGAAATAGTGAAAGAACCATTGATTTTAGGAAACAAGTGTCAGAGTATTCCTGTCTCTTGGAGTAGTCTGCTTCAAAGTTACCAGTCGTCCTTGGAGTGGATCTTTGCACTGCACTTGAGCATATGTGTGGTTCATTCTTCACAGAAACTTCTTTAAAAGTGCAAGCTCTGCCTAGCACTCTGGGAGGCCAAGCTGAGTGGATTGCTTGAGCTCAGGAGTTTTGAGACCAGTCTGAGCAAGCATGAGATCCATCTCTACTAAAAATAGAAAAACAAGCCAGGCATGATGGCACACAACTGTAGTCTCAGCTATTCGGGAGGCTGAAGCTAGAGGATTGTGTTGAGCCCAAGAGTTTGAGGGTGCTGTGAGCTGTGATGTCACAACACTACCCAGGGTGACAGAGTGAGACTCTGTCTCAAAAATAAATAAATAAAATAAAAGCTCTGGTTCATATCCATCTCTGCTCTGAGATTTGAAGAAAGTGAGTCACATCCCGGGTAAGATGATTTGTTTTATTTGTTTGTTTTACAGTGCAAACCCAAGCATATTTCTTTCATGTTTGGTGACTATCGATTGAAGTACTGTAGTCTGGCATAAGCATGTCTGGTGAGAAACACAGGCGACTGACTGGAGAGTCAGTATTTGGCCACTTTCTAGACTACATATAGCAACAGGGCACTCTAGGACCACATATTAGAGTAGGTAGGAACCCGAGAATTTAGTTAAATGACCTCCTTTTACACATACTAAGGACCTGTGAGACTAACATGAGTGGTGATTTACCTAAGCTACAGTCGACCAGGGAGCTTATTGCAGAACTCTCATTTTCTGATCCACACATTAGATGTCATCACTGTATCAAGTTTATGATACCATTTTGTAGGGCATAACGATAACAGACTTTGAACAAAAAAATGATTTCATAGAATACTTGACAACTATCAGGATGGATATAAATAACTTTTGTTAAAAATATAAACACTGGGAAAAACCCTGTTGGGACTTTTTCCATTGTATTGGAAGTTTTGCTGTCCTCTAATAAACTGTTGTTTTGTCACTACTAAAAAAAAAAAATATATATATATATATATATATATATATGTATATGTGGGTGGGTATATATGTGTGTGTGTATATGTATGGATTATATTAATAAAATGGCTTAGATATCATATATTATTATCAAAAGTATTAGCCATTGTTTCATTTACTCATTTATCCACAGCTGTTAATTGAGTGCCAAATACTATAATGAATACTAGCATTATAGAGTTAAGAGTTAACAATTTCAAAGGTGAGGCAGAGTGCAAGTAAAACAACAAAAAGTTTCACAGGTGTTGTAATTGAAATAGGTGAAGAGATTAATGGGAAACACAAATGAGGGGATTTATACTTTTAAATTTTTATTGTGAGGTTGAAGAGAGTTAGAAAATGTGCAGTTGCTCACACCTTGTAATCCTACCATTCTGGGAGGCTGAGGCAGGTGGATCACTTGGGCTCAGGAGTTCAAGACTAGCCTGAACTAGAGCAAGACCTAATCTCTCAAAAGTAGCCGGGCATTGTGGTGGACACATGTCGTTCCAGCTACTTGGGCCGCTGAGGTGAAGAATTTCCCTGTTGAATGAGAAGAGAGGAGGACATTTCAAGATAATGGGTTAATGTTTAGGAAAGCTCAGGGAAATCAGCCCGCTGGTGTATTTCAGGAAACACAAATGTTATTGGTATTGGTGAGACTAATGGTAAGTACAATAACAACTGCTAATATTTCTTGAGCCTTTAGTCTTTGCCAGACCATATATACCCTTAGTCATTTTAAATCTTGCAATACCCTATATCATAGTTCTTATATTAAATTCATTTTATAGGCAGGGAAACTAAGACTTTGAAGATTAAGTAACTTGTCCCAGAACACATATCTGTCAAATGATAGAGCTCAGATCCCCACACCATTGTAACTATCTCTACAAACTTATATTCTGCTCATTGTTTTAGAAACACATTTATGTTATTTACATAGAAGCCATATTAATTTGGCTTTAACTCACAAGCCATTCAAGTTCTTAAGCTATAGTGGATTAAGTGTGATACACGGCTCAACTCAACCTGATCTTACCATTTTTAGTGTGTCCTCCTGGGGCAAGATACTTAAATTTATGGAAATTTGTGTCTTCATATGCAAGCATTTGAAGAGTTATTATAAACAGCAATTGAGACAATACATGTAAAGTACTTACATGTGGTAAATATTTGACAAAATGTCGGTTCCCCCTCACTGACTCCCGGGCCTGCCTTAGCAGGCAGCTCTGTGGCTACAGCATCGTATCAGCCCAAACACGCAAAGTTCTGGACACTTGAGGTTCTTCAACCTATTCTCTTTGGTGGCTGAATCATTTTATTCTTAGACAGTTAATTTTTAAAAGCCTCATTTCAAATCTCAGCTTGTTTTATTATAGTTGTATTTTCATATCACAGACCTTGTTTTAGAAAGAATATTTCACATGTCCCATCAGGATGTTTTCCTGACATGCTACTCAGGACAGTGGTGTTCTAGAAGAAATTTCATTTTTTATGCTTGTCTATTTGTATGTCTTTTATGCCTGGAAAATATAAATCTGTGTCTCCGTTATGTGTTAGGCATAAAATATTTCTAAAGCTATTTCTGTACAGAAGAACTAAGTTTAAGGACATCATATTTCATCTTTACTATAAAATAAACATTTCCCACTAAAAGGAAAATGTATCATTTTAAAAGGTAGGATAAAGTGGCACATGCTAAAAAAAAAAAAAAGAAAAAGAAAAACAACCACAAAACCATCTTCTTGATATTTAAATTCTAGGAAGGGCTCCTATGCACTGGTCACATTTTCATTTGATTATGCATTAGATACATTTTTATTTGCTTTAAAATTCATCTTAGTAGTCAAGGGTTCATAGTTTTGGGGGAGAGAATCACATTCTGCCTATTTCAGACATCGCCTTTTATTTGTAACTTTTCAGGTTTGTGTTATACATACTTTTTTACATATTTTCTGTTTATACAAGAAATTTAAAAGTAAAAGTAACATTATTCTATAATTCTTCCTTTTGGAGAACATGGCACTTTCATAGAATTTTAAAGTTAGAAAAGAATATAGAAATACTTTAAGCAATTTTGTTTTGTTTTGTTTTTTTATGAGACAGAGTCTCACTCTTTTGCCCAGGCTAGTATGCTGTGGCATCAGTCTAGCTCAAAAAACTTCAAACTCCTGGGTTCAAGCAATCCTCCTGCCTCAGTCTCCTGAATAGCTGAGATTACAGACTACTGCCACAATGCCCAGCTAATTTGTTTATTTTTAGCAGTGACAGGGTTCTCACTCTTGCTCAGGCTGTTCTTGAATGCCTGAGTTCAAGGGATCCCCCATCTCATTCTTCCAGAGTGCAAGAATTATTGGCATAAGCCATCTTGCCTGGCCTAAAACTTTATTTTATGGGTTTTGAAATTAAGATGCAAAATGTTATGGGATTTGCTTAGCTCTTATCTTGCTTCTTTTATTTGCTTATCTTGTTTACTTTTCTTATCCAGTCTTTGATTTCTCTGTTACTCAATGAATAACTTTTGAGTTCCTACTATGTGAAAAGCACTGTGCCAGATGCTGTGAGGAACAACATGAGCAAGAGGTTTTTCTCTCTCAAGGACAGTGCAGTCTGGGGAGAGCATGCGGGTGAACAATGAACCACAGGGCAAATACTAATGAAGGGAGCTCTCCACAAGCTCCCCAACAATTCCAAAGCTAAAATCATCATCTTTGTGTTGGCCTGGTTTTCTCCTTAAGTGACCGTCTTATTCACAGCACCACGATCTAGCCAGTCATTTTCTCCTTAAGTAACCATCTTATTCACAGCACCATGATCTAGCCAGTCATCACCACTGGAAACCTGGACCCAGCCAAGATTGTTCTCTTTCCTTTCCCTGCCAGCGTCTGCGATTCATTCTCTTACCCAGTTTACTCATACGGAGTCCTAAGTACATCATTGTTCTTTATCCTGGCTGCCAGTGCATTGGTTTTAACACTTTTCATCTCGCTTACAGTCTCTTCCTGTGACATGTAATTCTTGCCTATTTCTCTTCTTAATCTCCCCAGTCCATTGTGCAGATTCCAGCCAGTTTGGTATAATGGTCTGGTTGTATCATTCTCTTGCTCAACTTCTATGACCCCCGGTTGCCTATAGGATCAACCTGATTACTTAATGTCACAGACTTTCAAATCAAGCCTCCCCGCTCACTTACTGTACTGATTGGCCCATACTCTCTAAGGCCTTTTATTTTTGCAGGCTCTCCCTGACCCCCATAATGGCCTTCTCCCTCATCTTCACCTGGCTGACTCCCACATGGCCTTCAGTATGCAATTGTCACCTGCTTGGGGATTCTTCTCTCATCCTTGAAGGGAGTGCTGCTCTCATCAAGTCACGTGTTACCCTAGATATCTCTGACATATACTGTCTTTATGTCTATTTCTAGCAGAGTTCTTGAATTGTGATTATATTGCCTAAAACACATAAGGACCCATTAAAGTGCCTCATTACTGGTTGATAAGTAAATATGGAGGTAGATTATGTGAAGCCTTGAGCTCAATGATGAAGCATTTGTTCTTACTTTGATTGACAATAGAGGGAAGGGTTTTATAGCAAAGAAGGGACATAATTAGACCTCACATTTCTTCAGTAGCGAGTAAGTGCCTGGAGGGGTGGTATTTGTTTGTTTGTTCCTTAATCATTATTTTATTTAAATCTAATTGAAAGGTGACTTACAGCTGGGCAGGGCAGTGTGTACCTATAGTCCCAGCTACTCAGCTACTATGGAGAGTGAGGTGGGAGGCTGAGGTTGATCTCAGAAGTTTGAGGCTACAGTGAGCTTAAAAGAAAGAAGAAAGGGGGAGAAAAGGAAGGAAGGAAGAAGAAAGGGAAGGAGGGAAAAAGGGATGGGGAGAGAGAGAGATAAAGGGGGAAAAAAGAAGAAAAAAGAAAGAGAGAGAGAGAGAAAGAAGAAAAGAAAGACTTGAATGAAAGTAGGAACTCTACATGTATTTAAAAAACCTCTTTTTTGACTTCTTATCTCTTACATTTCTGATTACGGATATCTTTGAAGATGCAACTCAATCACTAAATTTTACATTGAACTTTTGTTGATCTTAGTTCAAAGATATTTGAAAAAACAAATGTCCTGTAACAACGCTGTTTCATAGCTCTTTCTGCAATAGTGAAAAAGTTCGGTATCTGCGGTATACAATACCATAGCCACTAGACACGCGTGGCTGTTGAGCACTTCAAATTGAGAAACTCAATTTTTAATGTTGCTTAACTTTAATTAATTTATGTTTAAATTTAAACAGCCATGTGTGACCCAGTAGCTACAGTATTCAACAATACAGTGTTAGAAAGTTCTTCCCAGTAGAGTCCCAACAGGAAACAGATGGAACGCTCAGATTAGGATAATCCAAGGAGTTTATTTATAAAGAGACTTTTTTTCCAATTTGTGGGCAGCTTTAAGGGAACTGCAAGATGGTGCAATTAAATGTGGTCAGTTACGTGAAAGTGATAGGAGAATTGATGAAAAGACTCCTAGTTAAGATTTTGTAGGTTTTTACTAAGCCTGTATCACATTGAGTCAGTATTTATAATGAGCAGTACATTGAATGAAATTTCACTGAATGAAGTCCATGCTCAAAACTGTTTTTTTTTTCTTTTTTGTTCCCAATAATGTCTCCCCTCGCAGTTTACTTACTGCTGAAGGTTCTGACTGCCCCCTCCCATACAGTGCTGATCTGTGTCATGTTGTCTCTGGAACTTTCTCTCTGACACTCCACTCGAGTGGTCCCTCTTCCACTAGCCAGGCTGTGCTTACTGAATGATCATATCTGTTAAGCATTCCCTTAAGAAGCATCCTCTCTTCTGAGCACTTGGGTTATGGGCAGGTCTGACTGTTATCTGTGGTTGTGTTTTAATATCCTGCTTTTTCCGTTCCTTACCTCAGCACGCAGAATTCACCTTTAGTCCTGGCTCATTGCTTGATGATTTGTTAAGGCTTTGAAAACAGAGGGAATGAGGGCCTTTAAGCAGGACAGGGCTATTTCTCCTTGCCTTATTTATTTTTATGCCATGCAAAAGGAATAAAGAAGCATAAAATGGCTTGATGGAAGCCAAATAAATCTGGATAAATAGAGAAAGGACCCAATAAAAATCTGGAGGTGAAAAAGAAGAAAAAAATCTGGAGGTGAAAAAGAAGGAAAAAATCTGGAGGTGAAAAAGAAGAAAGACAGTTGTGGTTGGAGGTAGGGCATGAGGGGAGAGAAACAGAGGGAGGGAGAGAGGATAGGGGCTATTTGTTATTACCAGGCATTTTAAACTAAGGTTAATCTCTGGCTAGAAATTAGGAAATCATCTTTATAGCCCTTATTGGATCTCTTCACGTTGTCCCCTCTTGTCATCCTTTATTGAAGTTTTGTATGCTTCTGCTGCTGGCTCTGAGAAGGTCAGCATCCTTTAGCTCCGATGAATCACAGCACAGAAGCTAGTGAGTTTTTACACGCAGGAGTCTCCCCTGTTATTACTGACACTGTGTGTGGGGGGGAGGTTCTCTTGGTCTGTCTGACTCCTGACTCCTTTTTACTGTCTCTGCATTCCTAAAGTAGCAAGAGATACATCCAAGAGCTATCACTGCATGAAAGTAGAAAATAGCAGCTAGGTAAAATTAGGAACTGTCTTATAGTCCATTGTGCATTTGTTTATGCCATTGCCTTACATATCACTGAATTAACTCTCTCAATTCTCCATGGCTACAATGCTGGGTGGCCACAGATTTCATCTGAGTAATTCCCACCATTTCTCTGTTATCTAGAATTTTATTACTGCTCATTGAAATAACCCACATTCTATGTCTCCTATTTCTCCTTTCTCCCCCTCTCTTTTTTTTCACTAGACACAGTTTCCATCCTATACCCATTCTGCACTATCCTTCAAAAATAAAATGTGGTAAAGGACTTAATGGTCCTCCACTGTGACTCCCTATGGGAAGCAGCGGGAAGTGTGTGGCTATCAGAGTACCTGGGAGTTAGTATTGGAATTTAGTAGACATGGGTCCAGGGATGCCAAATATCTTGCAGTGCATAGAATAGTCTCAGACGATGGTAATTTTTTCATACCTTAAATATCATTAACACAACTGCTGAAAATCTAGTTCTCACTAAGGTTTGGGTGGTTGCCAGCTAATAGAGCACTTTCACAGTGCCTTGAAGCTCAGTGCCAAAATCTCCTCTCCAAACTCTAGTATGACTATTTCCTGGAATATGGTAGGCCCCAAGGAAACTATTTTGTGTTTTTAATTAAGTTCATTTGTAAGCTAGACAATTCAACAAGACCTATGTAAGTTACTAGAAGAAAAGAAAAAAATAAGATATACTTGCCAATATCAAGATTCTCACAGTATTGCATAGGTAATGAGCGTGCACGGAAATAAAATGAGCATATTGGGAAATGTTCAAAGTGCTATTGGAGCAAAGAAGTCAGAGTTGATTTTTGAGCAGATTTTGTTTTTGTATTTTGGAATTATTTATGGAAACCTTTGAGGAACAGGCAAGATTTTCACAGGGGTGGTTTTGAGAGATGCTTTCTGAAGTAGAAGGTACATTGTGTGTAAGAAGTGGGAGGAAGAGATAGGAAAGTATAGAAATGTTGCTACCTTACAGGATAGTATTTGAGAGGATATGCAAGTGCCCATCGACCCACGAATGGTTTAATAAATTGTGATATATGTACGCCATGGAATATTATGCAGCCTTAAAGAAAGATGGAGACTTTACCTCTTTCATGTTTACATAGATGGAACTGGAACATATTCTTCTTAGCAAAGTATCTCAAAAATGGAAGAAAAAGTATCCAATGTACTCAGCCCTAATATGAAGCTAATTTGTAGCTTTCATATGAAGGCTAAAACCCAATTACAGCACAAGAATATGAGGAAAAGGGCAAGGGAAGGGAGGGGTGGGGGGAGGACAGGTGGAGGGAGGGCGATTTGTGGGATCACACCTACTGTGCATCTTAGAAGGGTACAGGTGTAACTTACTAAATATAGAATACCAATGTCTACATATAGTGATTATGAAAATGCCATGAAGGCTATGTTAAACAGTTTGATGAAAATATTCCAGATTGTGTATGAAGTCAGCACATTGTGCCCCATGATTGCACTAATGTACACTAATGTACACTAATGTAACAATTTTAAAAAATAAAATAAAATGGTAGGTTAGGGCAGGGTATAGACAGACTTGAATTTCTTGTTAACAAGTCTTTCCACTTGAAGATGTGGATGGATGTATCAGGTTGATCACTGGGGATAAAGTCTGACACACTGCCTAAATTGCCTACACTTGGCCTCAGCATCCTTTTTCATTGAGTCCATGCTGCAAACTCCTTTAGTTATCAGCTGCTTAAACTTGCCTTCCTGATTTTCAAGGTCTTCTCTCAAGAGCTCTTTTCAGTTTATTAATTTAAATAGCAGCAGTTTTCCTAGAGGTGAATCACATAATGATTTTTTTCAATCTCTTTTATATGAGATATCACTAAAAAGAATATGATTAGATTTAATCCAGTTGTCTCCCACAAAAATAATATGTAGAAAATACCAACCAAGGTGACTCTCTGTGCACTTAATAGCCTAAAGATTTAGGTTAAGGATATAACAGAGAGAACTGCTCTGCTCAAAGAATAGAAAGGTGTTTTACAAACTATGTTAAAGAGCCAAAAACAGCATCCAGTTCCCACTTAAAACAATTTGTTCTTGGAATATTGTCAGCTAAAATTGTGGTCAACTTTTGAAAATTGTATGAATTTACACTGCATATTTTATTTAGTGTTTAGCAAAACTCCAATATGGTTCTGCATAACTTACACAATACACTATGAAAATGACTTTAGAAACTCCCACAGAAGTTGACAAATTGGGCATCTAATGCTTTTAAGCTAATTGCACGCTTAGCAGTTAAAGACTTGACTTGTTAAGAATGAAGATCACAGTTTCATGGAGACAATGTTCTGCCTACTGCCGCACCGAATACAACCCAATCTTGTATCAGAAATATTACAGAAACTGAGAAGAAAATAATGTGAGCTTTAATCACCATTCTACTTAGTCTTAAGTGAAATGCTCATGAATCATATATAATATAGCAGTTTTGAAACCTATTCTTGAATTTCAAGCTGTTATTTTCAGAAAATTTAGAAAGCAAATTGCTAAGTGATAAAGAGTAATTTGATACCATTGCTTATGTCATTTTTTTTTCTTCTTTGCAGACTGGAAAAAAGGAAAGGAGTAATACCCTGAATATGGCTATAGACAACATGTGCAGGAAGACCAGAGACCTTCGCAGGCAGGTGAGGGAAGAGTGACACAGAGACAGAGACACACGTGTCAAATGGGACTGTTACTCATTGCTGAGTCATTTAGTTCTTGTTTTTGGTATTTTAAAAATTAATTTAGGGCCCTGGTGGCTTACATCTGTAATCCTAGCACTCAGAGAGGCCAAGAATCCAAGGTGGGTGGATTGCTTGAGTTTAGGAGTTAGAGACCAGCCTGAGTAAGAGCGATGCTGTCTCTACTAAAAATCGAAAAACTAGCCAGGCAAGGTAGTGCCCGCAGTCCTAGCTACTTGGGAGGCTGAGGCAAAAGGATTGTTTAAACCCAAGAGATGAGGTTCGAGGTTGCTGTAAGCTATGTTGACTCCACGGCACTCTATCCAGGGTGACAGAGTGAGACTCTGAATAAAAAAAAAAACCCAAAATATTTAGAACAGCAAAAAATAACTGTGAATGTATACTTTCTACATTTATATCCTTAATTTTTTGTGGCAAACAGAGTGTAGGAAAAAGAATGTGTGTTTTAACATCCGGCAGAATTACATTCAAATCCTGGCTCTGTGGTTCTCAGTTATGAGATATTGGACACAGATTTCATCCCTCTGAGCTTCTCTGAACCTATAAGATGGAGTTAAACAAGACACAATGGGGCTGTGAGGATTAAATGAAATGCATATCAATGTCTGATCCATAGTTAGCTTTTAGGAAATGTGATAAATTGATGCTATTACATGAAAAACTGAGTTTATCATATGAATGCTTACAATGAACAGCTAGTAAGTAACTCAGACACCCTACCAATTCCCCATTCCAATTCTCTTTTGCAATGCTTCAAAAATTAGTTTCTGGTTAAGTTAAAGCTACATTCTAACCTTAGGTCATCAGGAACATAGGATTAGAAAGGATTTCATTAAATAATTTAGAAGTCTGATATTATGCGAAAGTTGATTTTCTTCCAGAAATATGAAGACTTACCTATTTTTAAAGACCTTTTCTCTCCATTCCTTTCCACTAATTAATAACCAGAGTTCCTTCTCACGTACAACTTTAACTTGGTCACCATTAACTCATAAAAGAGGGACAAAAAGCTTTTAAACCATAAGCTTTGAATGTAATATTGGTTATTATGGTTTAATGGGAAGATTTAGTAAAATGGCTGGGCAATCCTTTAATTCAGAAGTAGATTCACAAATGGAATAAATAGGGATCACCAGCCACTTAATACGAGCTGCACAAAGACACAATTTTCCAGTCTGTGAAAATTTCAATTTATGGCCTTAAGATGAATTCTACTTCTCCTGTCAGCACAGAATCCCAGAAGGTAAGAGTTGGAAGGAACTTAACACACAGGTCTTGTGATATAGAAGAGAAAGCAGGCCAGTGTGATGAAGTGATCTGCCAAAGGAGGAAGGGCATCGGATCAGAACCCACACAAGGACTCCGAAACTTAGGCCCTGGGAGTCATCTGCCTTTTTGTTGCGTGATTTCTATTCTGGATGTTATTCATGATGTCTAGGACTTGTAAAAGTTGTTTCTATGAGCTATCAACTATTCCATCTCTCATTCCTGCCTCTTCCTTCTACGTTGCCTTCAACGAAGTTATTCAAAGAGATTTAATCTACATTTATTCCTATAAATCATTATTTTTCTTTAAAAAGTCATGAAAAAAAGTAATGCTTTATGTATGGAATTACCAGATGTATCCTAAAAAAAAGATAGGGGGCCCAGTTACATTTGAATTTTAGATTAACAATGAACATGTTTTAATATAATTATGTCCCAAATATTGCATGGAACATACTTATATTTAAAAAGTCGTTAATCTAAAATTCAAATTTAGCTCGAGCACCCTGTATTTTACCTTGCAATCCTACTTGTGTTTCCGCCTCACTACCAACAGTGAGATATAGAAATAGCCCTGAGAATTACTAATACTATTCTTCACAGTAAGGCGATATTTCCAACTTGCAGAGAACTACTGTGTTTGGGAGGTATGAAAATCTCATGTGGTTTCACTGAAAAACGTCTGCTTTATTTCTATTTTCTATCCATGTTTAATAAACCACCAGAAAAATAAAAAAAAAAAAACAATCTTGGTTTCATCTCATGATTCCTGGAGTGGCTGGGGGTCTGCAGGACTATTCTATAGTACTTTCACTTGCGCTTTCCTACACAGTGGGAGTCAAATGGTGACTGTGGCTGGGTTCAGGGCTCGATGTTTGGGCCATAGTGCTTTTTCCTTTTTCTTCTCTCCGTGAGGCATCTTTTCCTTTATAGCCCTTCTGTGTGGCTTCTCCCCCATAGCAGGGTAGCCTGGATTTCTTAGATGATGGTTCGAGGTACCAAGAAAGGAGAGATGAAAGCTGCCAGGCCTTCTTAATGCCCAACCTCTGAAGTCGTGGAATGTTGCTTCCTCCACATTGCATGGGTCAGGACAGTCATACCCTGATCTCGGTCAGCAGGAAGAGGTCTGTCTCTTGTAGAAGGAGTGGTACGTGTGCACAGGAAGGGGTGGGATTATCAGCAGCCATCCATGACACACCCACGATCTTCAGTGTTGGTGAGGGCAGTTGCTGTATTGCTGTGTTTCTTTCCTAGTATCCCCACTTGCCCTCTCTCTCCAGACTTCATTTTTTCATCTTGATGTTTATGCTTTGGGCAGTATTAAAAATTAGTTTACAAAGCAATATGTTGTCTCCATCTTTTCTTATTTTTCAAAGTTTATCTAACAGTTTGCTTTAAACATCTTACATATATACACATATTATATGTATGCATTATATACAGACATTAAATATATATATATGGTATGTATACATATACATATATATATGTATGTGTGTGTGTATATACATACTCACAGGAAAGAGAAAGCCCCGTCCCTAAAATGTTTTCCTTTGAGGTATTTAGTGCTCATCTTTGCTCTAGAGCTGGTTTTATTGGCTTGCTTTTAGGAAAAAGATAAGCACAGTTCCTCTTCCTGCCCCTTCATCCTTTCCCTCTGCCTTGACCATGGCTTCTCACCAGTAACACAGAAGCATTTTAACTTTGGTTCCTGTGTCTTTGCATGATTGGACTTTTTCCTTGAGGAATGACATAGATTGCTTAGAAATATCTAAGGAGAAATAAATTATAGATTTAAGGGATTCAAATATAATTTTCTGGAAGGTGACATAGTACTTCAGTTGTTCCAGCTTTCTTGCTCTGTGACTTTCTTGCCTGTTTTAGTAGAGAACAAAGATAGATGTCCTTGGCCTGGTGTTCTGAGTTCTCTGTTGATTTGGCCCTGACTTAATTCCCATTATTCTTAATGTTCCTTTACCTTCAGCTCCCTTTCTTCATTTCTCCTCCTCATCACATGAACACATTAACCCTATGACTAAAGAGGCTACTATTTAGCAAAATTTCCATCACCTCCCTCTCAAACCCATGTGTGTCTTTGTATATATGGACTTTTCAGCTTGGTGCCATCTCCACTCACTCCCCTTACCCCCCCTCACCTATCCCCTAATCAACTAAATTCAATCAAATACTACTTCTTCAATGAAACTTTTGCTATTTTCACCATCTGCTATCAGTCATATTCTTCCTAGAGCATTTACAGCATGTATAATTCTATTATATAGTGATCATATTCTTTTTGTATTTTTTTTTCTTTCTTAATGAGTGTTCTTCCCACTGGATTTTAAGTCCTTATAATGATAGTTATGTCAACATTTCTCATTTACTAAATATGTTCCAAAACTTTCTTCCAAGTGTATTTATTCCTTATGTTATTTATTTTTATTCGTAAAACAAGACATAATGCCATAGAATTATTATCTCAATTTCTCATAATGAGTCAATATACCAAACATCACCAGCCAACTGACAGAGTCATCATTCTAGTCTGGATTCATCCACCCCTAGCCTATAAACCACCATCCCAAGGGGCAAAGACAAGGGCCTGTTTACTTTCAGAAACCCTTCTCCCCAGTCCACTCATTTTACCATTATAATTCTTTTCTTTCTTATTGTTTTATTTGATTTTTCAAATTTAAATTTTCCGCTTCCTTTAACCTTTTATCCCCATCATTCATGAATTGCATGCTTGATGGCACTTAATAAAAGGAAGAGGCTTTTAAAATATCTTGTATTAAAAAATATAAACATTCAAATATATTTCATTTCCATTGTTATGCAGAATGAAACCTACATTTCAATTTCACTAAAGGCAGGTTAACATTTTTATTTGTGTATATCAAGAAAACATTTTTTTAACACCATAAATGTCAGAGTAAGAATGAGGTATGTCAAATAAAATAAGATTCTGATAAAAAAGAAACAAAAAGCAAAAAAATCTTGATTGACTCTTTGATTGCTGAGTTTCTAAATTTCTAAATCCATCTCTCCTCCATATTGATAGTAACTGGTGCAACACTCAAAATTAAAAAAATAAAAGTAGCCTCTTTCATGCCCTAATCATCATCCTTGTCATCAAATATGAAATATGCACAAGATATGAGTATCACTAAATTGAAACATAGGTACACACTGAGTTAATTATTGGTTGACTTGGTTACTACCAGTCAATTGAGCTTTGGAAATTGTATTTTGCTATTTGACTTAAAATGAAAATGGCATTATTACACACAAATAATGCTTTTCTAGTTCCTTGAGGATGATTCGCTCCCCAAACCCTTTCTCCTCTTTCCATTCCTCTTATCTTCACAATCTCATTCTTTCTATTTCTTCATTTGGTAGTGTGGCGGGGGGTGCTTTGTTAGAGTTTTCACACAGGGCTTTCACTTTTGAGTTTCAATTGTGGAAAAATATATTATTTTATTTGAGATCCCAAACCACTTACATTGGTGGGAAATAGAAAGATTGATGTCTCAAGGCCTTTTATTAAACTGTAGTGAGAAAGATGGAAAGCGCCTCAGTTTAGTTTTATTCTGACGTCTTTTATATCTGGCCACAAATAGGTATTTATCGAAAATGCATCCTTCTAACTCCTACTGGATTCCCAGGAACTCCAGATTTTAGGGCCGTGGCTTCTATTTCCACATTGTCATGTGGAATTCTTCTTTAAACATTTTTGCATATTACCCAAATAAAAGGGATGCATCATGCTATTAGGCAGGAACATAATCTGAAAATAAATAAGAAAGATCCTTTCCTCGTATGCATACATACACATGCCTGTGCAGTTTAATAAAAAAACTCATATGAATATGTGAGAACATATAAAAAAAGCTGCTTAGCATAACGTTCTACTCCTTCCCCATCTCTTCTCTATCTGCATTTCTAGTCCCATCAAATAATAATTCCTCTTCACAGTCAGCGTAATTCAGAGCATGACAGAAAGAAACCCAGTGATGAATGAAGCAGAAGTAGGAGCGTATGTAAGACTTTGGAATCCGAATCTCAATGAGCAAATATTAACACCGGACAAAGGTGCCTATTTTAGATGGATTTTCCTTAGATCAGAGCCTAAGACTGGGGCCTGAGTGCAGGTAGATTATTTGGGAGATGACTCTCAGAAGCAAGTGAAAAGTGATGGGAAAGAAGAAATGATACGCTGTTGAGGTTGCTGTTACAGGCCACAGGAATGTTTGAGCACTGGCAGATGGTCTCCCAGAGTTGTCTGGTCAGGGAAGGAGGCTGGGGATTTTAGTCAGTAGCTCCCATACCCATTGGCGAAGGGATGCTTCCAGTCATGGGGACTCTCCAGAACTTCTAGGCTTTGTTTGCGTTTTGGCTGAGAACCTCACAGAGACTGGGGACAGACCCTGAGAGAGAATGGCAAGAGGAAAGGAATGCACACAAGAGGCATAGAATGTTTTCAGAGGAAATGGAATTGTTCCCCACAACAACAGGCGAGATTAGAGGTAGGTCTGGGGAGGGTGAGATATAAGCCACCAAAAGCCTGCATAACACAGACCCCAATCATAGTTATGACCGGGAAGAGAAAGGGTAAGGAATCAGCACGGGAAACAGGGACCAGTAAGAAAATTGTTTATTGATTGCCCTAACTGTGCTGCTTGTTATTTATGTGGGTTAAGGGTAGGAAGGATAATTCCCTGCCTCTGACTGTATGCTATCTCTTAAAGTAGTGGTCCCCAACCTTTTGCCACCAGTGCCTGGTTACACGGAAGACAATTTTTTCCGTGGATTTGGGGGTTGGTGGGGAATAGGAGGCAGAGCTCTGGTGCTGATGCAAGCATGGGACGTGGCTGTACATACAATGAAGCTTTGCTGATGCGCAGGCCCGCTACTTGCCTCCTGCTGTGTGGCCTGGTCCCTAGTAGGTCACAGATTGGAACCTTTTTGGCCCCAGGGACCAGTTCCTTGAAAGATAATTTTTCTGTGGCTGGAGTGAGGGATAGGATGGGGGCGGGATAGCAGGTGGAGCTCAGGCAGTGATTCTGGGCAACAGGTTGCTAAGAAGCCACACCCTGGTACCCATCCAGGGCCCAGGCATCAGGGACCACAGTCTGAAAGGGCACATTTAGTCTAACACAAGTCTCTAATTTCTGGCCATATTCTTCTGTCATGAGACAAAATGATCACAAAGGTTGGCACGGTGTGAGACAATACTTTTTTTCTATCTCTCATTCTTGCTTTGGTGATCCATCAAGGTGTATATTTTGAAAAGCATAAGAAGAAAAACTGACTTTTGCATATAGTTGCGGGTAGGAATATATATCAAAGTCTTTTTTGTAGAAAAATATCCTTCTTTAAAAATGTATCTCAGTGGCGAATAACAAGTCTCCTTCACGTCACAGTAAAATAACTAGCAACAGGATGTTGCTAGTCATTATCTTTACCTCTTTGTCCCCCACTGCTTTCAAACCTTGCTGCCACTTTTCTGCTAAAACTAAGAAGTTCATCAATAACCCATCAGCAGTCAACCAATGGATAAGTCACAGTCATTTATTTTTTTAAAAAAAAATGTAACTTCTCTTTAAAATTTGACTCCAAACCTATTCTCCTCTTGAAATATATGAATATCCACACACACACATAACTATCAATCACCTAGTTTTCCTTTATTGTAATATTTAATGGCACTCACTCCTCCACTGGATTATAAGAGACCATATATTTTCATCTTGACATGCCTTGCAATGCCTTACTTTTGGTAGAAAGATGAAGAAATGGTGCTTAGAAATATTTGTCAAATTGAATGAAATCAAATACACAGGAGAAAGGACTCAAAAAATTCATGATGTGACTATTATAATTAGGTTTGATAGGATCACTACATTTGGAGAGTATTGACACGTTTATTTCAAAGTTTGTTATTGATTTGCTCATCATTTGTTCTCACTGTGTCGTGGCCATTATCTGAGTCTCTTTTTTAGGACCTACTCTTTCATGTACATGACTCCCCTAAAAAGCAATATTTCCTAAGATTTTATTCCTGGGTCTCCCTGTGTGTCTCCTCCTTGGGTTACCTCTCCCACGCTGGCTCCTAATGGGATATCTCTCGTGTACATCTCCTCTCAGCTCTCCTGCTGCATATGCCAGTTACAAATGAAAGAAGAAAAAGGTAGAAGAGAGGGTGGTCACTGAAAAGTGTTCCCCCTCTGAAAGATGCCTTCTTCTTTCCTCTTAGGTATCTGAAATTCACACAACCTGCTGTTTCCAGCTCAACTCCTAACTTGTAACCTCCTGCCTGACTTTCCTAGTCCCTTCCCTGTAGACAGCAAATTTCATTATTCATTCCCTCAATGGTCTTCCTTAATTCACTTAAAGTCTTTCTCTCCCCTTGCAACCCCTCAGCATTCTACACTCTCTCCTATAAGTCCTCAGTAAATATTAATTAATTGCCATTAATGATTTGCTTTTCTGTATGCTAAGCAGAATCCTTTCTTGGGGATTTTTCTGTAGCCTTTGTGAAATCGTTAGTAGCCAAAAAATTTCATACCCCTTCTGAGAAAGTTCTATCATCTTGAACAGAGGTATGTTTCTCCTAGAGACCTATAGTTATTATGAATTTATAATTCTATGATTATTATAAGAAGACAGCACTTTCTTATGCACCTGTGTCATTCAGATCGTACCCATGCACGTGTATTACTACTCATTCTCACATAATCCAAAACTATGATAAATGTCTACTGGATTAAAAATGCCCTGAAATATACTTTTCATGGAAGTCAAATAGCATTTTTCTGTCTAATAGCTATTTGTCATTTTGTTTAATTGTATAAAAGTTATCAAACTAAATAGGGGGTTGACCTAAATTCCTGGGACCCATTCATAGTCATTGATGTGGTTAATGAAACATTTCAGGATATTGTGATCCATAAAGGCACAATATTATATAAATTCAATGAATTAATTTCCAATGCAGTTTAAATCTCACAAAATATCTGAATAGACTAATTGCCTGATTGTCATTTATAAGCTTACATGTAATCTAATTAAAAAGAACTAATTGTAGCAGAATATTATAGTTGTTTAATAATTTAAGGTGTGAGGGCAAGAACAATTAATGCAAATGGAGAAAATTGGACATCAAAGTCATTTATTATTCTTCTTGCTCTATTAATCTGTTGTCAACTGGCATAATCAGTGATCTACCTTGGTTTAATTACCATGAAGTCTACAATTTAGCTAATCAAAATTTATCATCAGTTCCTCCAAGGTAGAAAACATTTTATAATTTCTAATTAAGAAAATACAAGATGTACAATGTTATTTGTACACATGCATAAACATTCTAATACTACAATGTCTTTGAGAAAAACAAAGTATTATCATTTTAATCTGTTTTTAATTTCAATCAATTTTTTTTACGAAAATAAAAATAGTTATTTCTGAGAGCAAGGGAAGTATTGCTGAATGATTTTTTTCCCCTGGATATTCTGTTTATTTTAGTTTCTTAAGGCATATCCAGACATAGTCGTAAATACACTGACTTTAGAGATTGTGCAAAAAATATATTAAATGAATGTTGTAACCACGGAGATTGTAAGAATAGGAAATAATATGAACTATTTCCTGAAAAATAAAAGCCGTGAATGTTTTATTTCTTCTCAGCTCCGCAAGGCTATTATAGATCATGTGTCAGACTCTTTCTTGGATACGACAGTCCCACTTTTGGTTCTCATTGAAGCTGCTAAGAACGGCCGGGAAAAAGAAATCAAAGAATATGCTGCAATATTTCATGAACATACCAGCAGGCTTGTCGAGGTAAGCATGTTAGAACTGTAATTATGTTCAAGCCACGAGAATGAAGCTTCTATTTCTCCTTTCAGGTTGAATTGAACTCAGATAAAAACTTTTCAAAACATATTGCCATGTAGCAGAGTGCAGTCACGTAATATAAGGCGTTACAAAAGCATATATGTCAAATAGTGTAAACCAGCCAATGTTGGCTCAGAAGAGAAGCAATTTATTTAGAAAGAGCTACAAGACCATGCACACACTATTTTGTAAAAACTAAGAAATCCAAGTGTCCATAGATCCATGAATGGATTAATGTGGTATATGTACACCATGGAATACTATGCAGCCTTAAAGAAAGATGGAGACTTTACCTCTTTCATGTTTACATGGATGGAGCGGGAACATATTCTTCTTAGCAAAGTATCTCAAGAATGAAAGACAAAGTATCCAGTGTGCTCAGCCCTACTATGAAACCACTTTGTAGTTTTCATATGAAGGCTATAACCCAACTATAGCCCAAGAAGAAGGGGAAAGAGGAGAGGGAAGGGAGGAGGAAGGATGAGTGAAGGGAGGGTAATTGGTGGAACCACACCTACGGTGCATTTTACAAGGGTACATGTTAAATTAACTAAGTGGAGAATATAAACGTCTTAACACAATAACTAAGAAAATGCCGTGAAGGCTATGTTAACCAGTTTGATGAAAAAATTTCAAATGGTATATAAAGCTAGCACATTGTACCCCATGATTGCATTAATGTACTCAGCTATGATTTAATTAAAAAATACATATTGTATCAAAGCTACACAAAAGAACTGGCTAAATACACACATACAGTTTTATCTTTACAATTTTTTTTCCTAATCTTACTTTAAAGTATCAAATACTATATATCATGCTATTTTATTGTGTCTCTACCGTCTTCTCACTGCTGTATTTATATATCACACCTCCAGTCTTTCAAATCATATTCAGCTATGACTGTAGAGTAAGAATGTATAAGGGTGGAGAGATCCATGGATAATTATGTAAGGGTAATGGATTGGCCTGTGTCCCAGTGGGGCCCACAGGAGATGATAAAACTCTGATTCCCTCTGTTTGGACACTGATAACTTGGGAATGGCCCATGATTTGGGGTGCAGGGTGGCATGATGCTGAAGGAGCCATAAAGTCCTAGGAGGTTCCTAGGAGAGAGAGAAGGCAACATGTTGTATTATGGGCATCAATGACACAGCTGTAAGCACAAGAGAGAGCCTGAATGAAAGAATTTCTGACACAAATAAGATGACGGTACTTGCAAGACCAGGACCTAGTGGCAAGGGGCAAATGTGATTGGCCACATCCATGGACCTGAACGATGCTCACCCGGTCCTCATGAGTGTGTCTGCACCAGCCGTTGATGGCTGCCATCTGTTCTGATTGTCAGTGTGCACGCCGTAATTGTTATCAAATATTGGACTGCCCACTTCCTATACCAGCCATGAATTATGTGGTGAAATACGGGTCGTCTTTCCAAATATTTTCAAAACTTATGAGTGAAAAATAAGCACCTTGCAAGTTAGAATCATAGAATTTGATATAAAATCTACCGAAGAAAAGCTTTTCCAACATCGCTAATGTGGATCCACTGGGAAGGGTGTATCTAGCGTATCCACTGAACACTCTTTCTGGATCTGAATCTCCACAACTACAGAATGAAAGAAGTGGAGGAATACATGATTACTAAAAATTATTTTTGCCCTAACGTGCTTTATCTTCAATTTCAAAATCTCATTTGAACTTCCCAAGAACTCTGTGAGTTAGAGCAAGTGTTACAATTCCAATTAAATTCACATGAAAATAACGGTACAAAATCCAAACTAGGCTAATTAGACTCAAAACTGATTTCCAGGATTACCATGTTTAATTAATTAATTCAATTTAGTGTGTATCTAGTTTTATTTATTCCTTCATGTACGCATTCCTCATATAACTTATGAACTCTACTTACAGAAGAATGTTAAAAGTGAAGAGGGCAGAACATGGGAACAGCTTGCAAAAGGCAAATAATTAAGCATAGTTCCTGACAGTCATGAAAATTTTATGAAAAATGTGTTCTCTAAGCTGATGGCACACCAAGTTATGAAAGCAACTTTTTAAGTCAAATCCCGTCTGAAAGTAAAACTTGGTTTCTTCTGATTAAATTATATCCCCAGTTCTATTTCTCAGTTTTGTGTTTCTATGAAGAAAGATACTTTGGTCAAGCAATTATAGGAAAAATGGTCCTATCTGTAGCTCTGCTTGGAGATTTTATATTCTTGAAAAATCCTGAACTAAAGAGATCTCTTTAATTTAATTGAGCTAGAGTTTTCCCAATTCCGTTTACCTCTCTTTCATGACATGTTACTAAGGTGCTGCTACCTTGACATATAACCCAATCTTGGGTTACTATTACATAGGCAGAGCTCTGAGACTTTGTTTTTAATGTTTGGAGATTTTGGAAATTCCGCATTCCATGTGAATACTGAAAGAATGAAGGCTTTTAGAATTCCGAGCTACTGGAAGACTAAGCATAGGTCTTATTTAACACTGTATGTTCCCTTTATAATGACCTCATGAAAGGTTTGTAGTGGTGTGTGAGTTCTGGTTCTCACTTTGCATTACTTAGAAGCTTTGATCTGAGTCACTTTTGGTGCCAGTGAGCTTTTACTATTTAACAAACAATCCTCCAATTTAGTGGCTTACAACAGATACTTGTCGACTCTCACTCATCTATGAGCTGACTGGACAGAGCTAGCTGAGTTTTGCTTTATGGTTTCTCATGTGATTATTATCAAATAATGAGCGAGAATGTTGTCTGCTGGGAGTCTGCCTAGGCTGAACTAGTCCTTGGCACATTCACGTGTCTGGAAGTGCGTGCTAACCGTCAGCTGGGGGCTTAGGTGTGGTTGTTGTCTGGTGCACCAATATATGGTCTCCATGCAGCTCCAGCTCCTCACAGCGTAGTTGCTGGTTCAGACTGGAGAAGTCTCAAAGGCAAGGAAGAAACAAGAAGTAGAACCTGCCATTCTCTTAAGGCTCAGGCCCTGAAATTGGCAGGTTGCCACTTCCACTGTGTTCTATTGGTCAAAGCAATTACAGAGCCTTTCCAGATACAGGGAGAGGAGAGCAGTGAGGCTGCATTTCTTACTGGAAGAACAGCAAAGTGTTTGTGGTCACTTTACTTCTTTTCTCAGGGCTTCATTTGCTTTATCTATAAAATGAAGTTTAGACAAGGACACTCCAGTTTCTTACACTCTGTGATCCAACAGACACTAATTTTTTTTTCAGTTGAGAGAGAAACAGGAGAAAATGAAGATGGCTTTTAAGTATACTGCTTGCATTCTAGATTCTCTCTCTATAGATAGACTATATACATGCATATAATATTTTTTTAAAGAAGCTGTCTAACCAAAGCAACAGAAAAAAAAAATCACCATTAATTTACTATAAACATTGAGACAGAAGAGTCAGGTCTGAGTTCTGGGAAATACGGGAGCTTAGATATTTCAATTTCAGAGGACAATGTGAGTTCTCCTTAGATAGATTACTAATCCCTCACTTCCCACGTCTGTACCATTTCCCTTCACAGACATACAAACATGCTCATCTTATCCCCACGCTAGGTAATTGACATAGCAGAGTAGAAAGTCTGAGATTCTAAATGACTTCAAGAAAAAGCTATTTTCAACATGTCTGGGTTTTGATACCTCAACTGTGTTTGTCAGAGAAACTCTAAAATCAGTGAACTTTTTGAAGTAAGACTTAAATGGGAAAAAAGTCCATTTTTAAAGAATTCCTATCAGATCTTTGATGAACTCCATGCTGTTAAACTTGTAACTTTTACAAAAAGATAGTAAAAAGTGAAACTAAGCACAAAATAAAAAGGATGAGGTGTTGTTTCTGTGAGTAATAATTGGAAAACACAAAGGACATGGGGAATTGGAGAAAAGAAATGAAAATGAGGAGCAAAAAGGCTGATGAATTGGATTGGCAATGCCTATGCTCTGGTACAGTCACATCTGAGGTTTCCTGCCGTGTTATTATGTAGTTTGTATAAAATGATGATGGGTGAAATGATGCTGATTAAACCTCGATAGTGCCAGTAGCTAGAGAACCTAGATCTTGGTAGCTAATTTTACCTTTGTTATGCTGAACTGAGTAACTATTATGCAAAGCTTTTCCTACTTTGAGCGTTGAAGTTACTCTGCAGTTTGGGATCCACAGGGCCACAGTGGAGGAATAAAAGTAAAGAGTTAGGAGGTTGCTGCTTGAAAAGATATCCTAATATAGCAATTAGTAATTAATGAAAAATGTACTCATTGAATTATGTTTCCCGATACTTTGATCTCATCCTGATGGTGATTTATGGCACCATTAACTCTGCTGGCTTACACCAATAATCCCTATTAAACAGGGATATGAATTTTATCTTAAAAATATTCAGTAATTCTAGAGAGCAAGGATTTTGTCTTTTATTACTTTGCCCCTCTCTGATAGCAAAGCCTATACAGCCATTGCTCAATAAATCCATACTGAATGAAGGAAAATATTCATAATACCAGCTCAATTCTCTTGCTCTCTAAAAAAGTTGACTTTGGGGATTCTAATAATTGGACTTGAGATATATGTTTGAGTCCAGTTATTAGGCAGAGTATCTCCCTACTATACTGAATATGGGTACTTTGAAATAATTCTTTATGGTGGTATTAGTAAATGCCATTGCTTTTAATGATCAAAAGCAGACTTTATATACTTTGTTCCAGATCTGTCTCAGGAGTCTGTGACAATTCAATAACATCTCTAAAGCACTTGGCTACCTCAGAAATATACTTTGTAACTTTAATGTGGTAATATAACCATTATTCAGAATAATGCCATTATATTCAATAAGTGCATTTTATTATGTCTATTGTTTAATTTTTCTCTAAAATTAATTTTTAAAAACTTTACTCTTATTTTTGAATCATATTTTAATTTGTTCTCAAAAAAGTCAGCCGAATACCACAACTGCTGCCAACTAAAACAGTGAAATCTCCAGTATACCTCATGAATTTTACCATATTAATTATCATCAAATATGGTTTAGGCCTGAAATTTTTCTATGAATTAGAGAAATTTCTCTATGTGAACAGCCAGCTTCGTTGGTGCTTTGACTTACTCATCAAAAATTAATCTATCCTGATGCACCTTATTTTAGTAAGTTTCATAGGAGCCTTTCATCAAAAAGGAAAAAGTGGGTGGACATTTAATTATAATACTTCCCTACAACCTACAAAGCTGATTGTTCCCACTTGCAAAATGGCAAGCCAGATTTAGCAAAGCCCCAGTGCCAAGAGAGAAGTCTTAAGAAGGGACTCTTGCTGTTTGCAAGAAGTGCTGATTGCTATCAGCTTTTTAAATTTCTTTGCTTTTTGACAGAATGCTGTTCAAGTTTCACACGTTGCTTTAATTGGTCATCTGTTATCAAATAAGGATATGTTTGATTATAAATAAATACAGCGTTTACAATCTCATTCCATTCCTCCTCCTCTCCCTCAAAAAAAAAAAAAAAAAAAAAAAAAAAAAGAACAAACCCATACTTACACTTGTACACAAACCAACAACTGTTCTAAGTGAACATCTTGGCAGTGCTCCTCTTTTGGTGGGGAAGGGATGCTATAGCTAAGTCAGGAATGCGTTTGCTTATATAGAACAGAGCACACCGGTGTGACTGCCCACTCCTTAGGTTATAAACTGCTCAGCATCTTAATCCTCTTGCTGTTAAAAAGACGCGGCTGCACATGACCCTTAAAACCCTAACCCAAATGCACAGTGAATTTCTTTCCATGTTTGAGATTTTTTAAAATACATTTTCTACATATGACCTTTGGAATATGGGAAAACAGTAGTGTACCATTTAGACAAGCCAGAGACTGTCCATAATCAGTGTAGATAATTTAAAATGGAATATTAGTATTTTGCCATTGAGAGAAGGAGAAAAGTATATGGGGTTAGAGTAGTTTAGGAATTCAGCCTGACATAAGCAGCAACTTGAACCTTGAAAACTAGGCGGAAATTAGATCTGAAAAAATAGAATTCCAGGTGGAAATAACAGCATGAATAAAGGTTTGATGCTCGTTCCTGTGTTCTAGGATTATATTAGAAATGAGGCCTAAATAGTTAACCTGGCAGAAACATGAGGTGGGATAGAGGCAATAGATGAGTAGCCTTGACTATTTGATGGCCAGACAGAAGAGAGTAGACTTTGTCTTATAAAACTGAGAGTAACTGATTTGCAGAGCTCCAATAGCTGACCACCAGGAAAGGGTCTAAAGTAAAGCCATATTTTAGAAGAGTTTCTGTATGGACTATTTTGCATCTGGATATAAAAGTTTCCATTCCTTGATTAATTGATTGTAATCTCAAAAAAATAGATTGGCATTTAAAATGGACTGCATTAACAACCTAACTTAATGTCATACATCACAGAGAAAGAATAAAACTAGTTTTTAATAATGAAATTGGAACAGAAAAGCAAGAGCTCAGGATTTCATGGCATTAGATCTCAAGGCTGACCAATAGAAATAGAAGGAAATAATACTATACGTACTTTTAATTTTTCTAGTATCAACACTAAAAAATATAAAAAATTAAAGAGATAAAACCAATTTTAATGTTTCATTTAATTCAATACACTCATACATGTTATCATTTTAACATGTAATGGATTTGAAAACCATTAGTGAGATATTTTATGTTCTTTTTGGTGTTAAATCTTAAAAAGCTGAGATGTGTTTTACACTTAAAGCTCATTCTAATCTAGACTGGCTGCATTTCAAGTGCTAAATAACCACATGACTGGTGGCCATATGTTAGACAATGCAGTTCTCGATCAATGATGAGCAAACTGAGGTCAAAAGTGTATTCATTCATTCATTCATTCACTCAATAAATATAATGTTTGGTGCCTTTTGTGCACTTACACTCTGCTTGACCCTAGGGATACTGTCTAGGGTTTTTGTTTGTTTTTTCTCTAGCCTAACACACAGTAAATGCCTCATTCAGTAAAGGTTGAACAAATTAATGAACAAACAAATATAGTGTCTTTTAATTCTACAGAAAATATTTAAAGATGATGAACAACATGTTTTATTAAATAAAGCATGAAATATGGAGAGAGATTTGGATTTGAATCCTGGCTAGATATTCCTGGGAGAGTCTCTTAATATCTCTTGGATTTGTTCTGTAAATAGGACATTTCACTATAGGATGGAGATAATAGGATTCAATGAGGTAACACATTAAAGTACTAAATGCTATATGATATGGACATTATTGTTCAGTGAATATTAGCTTTTTTATTTCTCTCATTATTATTGTTTTTTCCCAAAAATATTGTCTGAGGCCCAACATAGTGTCTCATGCCTATAATTCACCACTTTGGGAGGCTGAAGTAGGAGGATCATTTAAGGTCAGTTTGAGATCAGCCTGGGCAACACAGGGAGACCCTGTTTCTACTATAACAATCAATCAATCAATAAATCAATCAGTCTCTTCTGGAAATAGACCCACTGAAATCTGCATATACCCTTACAAGCAATGAGATTTCTCTTTACATATTTCACTTGGTAAGGTAATTTTAAAATGCTTTGTAGTTGTTGGACTCCTATACCCAACTTCCAGATTCAGATAAGTATTGTTCAGGAAAATTAATAGGCCAAAAGTTGGCATTTACAAAATCCTCTGCTTAAATTATGTACCCAAAGATTTGACATATAATTAATTGGCATATGAAATTTCTCTGAACCTGGAAATTTCCCAATTTTACTCTCCATGGTGGCATTGGCCAAGACTGAACAAGTAAACATTCTAATTGACAATTAGCTGATAAATAATACCAAGTGTGAAATCAACTTTGCTTTAATCACCAGCCTGATCACGCAATTTGGGGCTGATCTATTCCTTTTAATCAATTTGCTATTCTGGTCAATTTTTTTTTTTTTTTTTTTTTTTTTTTTTTTGAGAAAGAGCCTCAAGCTGTCACCCTGGATAGAGTGCTGTGGCATCACAGCTCACAGCAACCTCCAACTACTGGGCTCAAGCGAGTCTCCTGCCTCCGCCTCCCAAGTAGCTGGGACTACAGATGCCCGCCACAACGCCCAGCCATTTTTTGGTTGCAGCTATCATTGTTGTTGGCGGGCCCAGGCTGGATTCAAACCCGCCAGCTCAGGTGTACGTGGCTGGTGCCTTAGCCTGCTGAGTCACAGGTGCTGAGCCTATTCTGGTCAATTTTTAAAAAGTATATTGAGTTCCTACGTTGTGCTCTATATGACTTATGAGAGTCTGACAATTAGTTCATAATTTTATTACTATATATCACTATGGTCACCTTTGAAGTTCTTCCTTTGGCGAGCTATGCCCTGATACCAGTTCCTAGTCTGTCCTTCAAAACAGTTTTAGAACTCCTTTTCTGGAATGGCCATCAGAGTTGTTATTTTATTAATCTTCATGTCCTGAATATCATCAAAATGTCTTTCTTTCAATATTTCCTTTATTTTTCAGTAAAGAAGAAAGTTACTGGGGGCCAGATCAGGTCAGTAGGGAGGGTATTCAAATATTGTTATTTGTTTACTGTCTAAAAACTCCCTCATAGACAGTGCTGTGTGAGCTGGTGCATTATTGTGATGCAAGAATCATGAGTTTATGGCCAAGATTTTTCACTTTAATATTTTCCTAAATGTTTCTCTATTGATGTTTATTTAGTCTGCTATGCTTTTTCACAGTCAGCTGACTATTTTGATGCACAATTTGATGAATTTTTACAACATTTTTGTCAGTTCTGCTTCATAGACAATCATGTCCCAGATTTCTCTTTACTTTTGCCAAGTTTAACAAGAAATTTAATGTTTGTTTGTTGCTATAATTCAATTCTGACATGCTTGCAACAACACACAAAAAGGTATAACAATAATGAATACTACTGTGTGAGACACTGCTATATGTCCACATGAACACAGCTGTGACACACTGAAAAGTCAAGGTCTCACCAGTTTTACAGTGCTACCAAAGTAAGCACATGGTGGAAAATTCATAAACTTAATTGTCAGATTTCCATATGTAAATTAAGTGCTAGTATTTATTTATTTTTCCCTCTTTATTAAATCATAGCTGTGTACATTAATGCAATCATGGGGTAGAATGTGCTGATTTTATATATGATTTGAAGTATTTTTATCAATGCCTTCATGGCATTTTCTTAGGTATTGTGTTAAGATATTTGTATTCTACATTTAGTAAATTCTCAAAATATGGTTCCATTCTTGTCTTTTGTGTTTTAAAACAGATGAGTTCTACTCCCCTGTTTAAGAAACTTTACCAAATCACTAAATCTCATTGGAATTCAGCTTTATTATCTATAAAAGAAAGAAAATTAAAATATTTGTCTCTATCTTTGGCAATCAATGTTCCAAGAACTGGACAGAGTGCTCTTTTATTTGTTTTATATATGTAGGTAATTTGATGGTGAATGGAGGAGGCTAGTTATCTAGACATGTTGGGGAGTTACTTTAATGGCTTTTATAGGCCAAAAATAACTTTAAAAATAATAGAGAAAAACAAAGAAAGAAAATAAAGGGAAATAAGTAAAAAATTAAATAAGTAAAATCTGTACAAGTACTATACAAAGAACTTCAAACTTATCATCTCATTAATCAATACTTATAATATTTGCAATAAAGACGATCATTACCAGTTTGCTGTTTAGACAGCCTTATCAGCCTGAGAGAAATTAAGGAAGTCAGCTAAAATCACACAGCTAATAAATGGAAGAGTAGGTATCTATCATGTTCTATTAGTACCAGAGATTAAATAGATAAAGTTAGCACAATAAATCTATAATAGTAAGTAAGCTCAAGCTTTATATGTTTAATTCTTTGAATGAAGAGAAGTGAAAACTTTCTGAATGCTTTTGGACAAGAGTTTTATTGTAAAGTGCATCAAGCTGCAGAAGTTCTAGTTGATTGCATATTTTTCTTATTTCACCTTCCCTAATTAGAGAACAAGAAAGCCAGGAAGCACACATTTATGCCTGTGAAATTTTTCTACTTGTAGTCATTCCTTCTAACTCTTAGGTGACTTCTTAGCTATTGCTTAGTGATTAGCTCAGGATAAAAGACCTAAGTAAAATCAGGCATTCTCTTCCAATGAGAAAATACTAGGTAATACATTTGTAAATTGGTTGTTTGGAACATGGAATATATTTGTTTTGACTTTTAATCCATACTATGTATACTATTTAATTTTTTGCTTAATCCACAAAAACCTACAGAGTTGCTAATAGAAGTGAAGAAGTGAAGGGTATCTTGTTAGCAGTGTTTTTTACTTCAAACACATTTAGAGGCACCCCTTCCATAACTCAGTCCTCTCTCAGCTTTGTGTGCAGAATCACTAAAGTAGGAACAAAAAATTCAAATGGCTAGTGTAAGGGCACAAAGAAGTAACAAGTGAAAGCCCTGCAAGTGGCTTGGTAGGGTGGGCCTGTGATGAGATGGAGAGTATACACCCAGTCTACACTAGTCAGTAACTGACTAATTGGTCTCAACTCAGCCCCAGTAGGTTATTGCTATGCATAAATGCAGGCCTAGCGTTGTTAGACAATTCAATTTCTCAAGAGAATCCAGAAATATAGATTTTAGTGTAAAAACCTGTTTAAATAAATACAGCTAATTCAATTCAAAGAAAAATTAAAAGGTATAAAACACAATCCCATCACTTATGCCAAGGATCACTAATTTTGCCATTTTTCCTCCAGAGGTCAAATTTAAAAGACAAGGCCCATGTTTTTTGGTAAACATTTGCAGGATGTCATGTTGGTGGGAATCAGGTGTTGCAGCTTTTGGTAAAATATGGACAGGGAACTTTGATTGGAAAGTAGGTTCCTCCCTGTTTTCTCTTCTGTAGTAATCTACTGTGAATTAGGAGATGAGTAGAAGAGGGTCAGAAGCACAGAGGAGGTCGAATTTCTTCTGCTGCTCACAAACAATGTTAGGGCAGGGGTCAAGAAAGAGTAAGGGGAACCTTGCCAAAGAATTTTATCGTAGACCTAGTTAAATCTGTAATTGTATATACTCAGAAAATAATTTTCATGAGAGAAGTAATTAGGTAAGGCATGTTTTGCAAATGGAAGTTAGACCTGATGTTTTTGAAGAAATGCTCCCATCACTAAAAAATAAAGTCAAATTTGCTCTTCATTCCATTGATCTGTTTTCTTCACGTATAAGCAGAATGAAGAGATGGGCTTTTCAAATCACTCTAAAGTTTTTGTGAAATTATGAGTAGAGCTCCAAAGGAAACATGAAATATCCTTACAGAGCTTCAATTTGTGCTCTAAATCTGACTAGTAACTGTCAGTAACTGCACTATGAATTCTCTCCCTCTTTCTTTCACTCTAACATCTCTCTTTCTTTTACTCTAATTATATTGGTCTAGTTAAATTATTACTCTCTGTGTCAAAGAATATCTAAGGTTACTATTAGTTTTCCTTTGCTAGCAACATGATGTCTAGAGTTTGTGTTATGCTTGCAAAATGTCATCTATTCCTCAAATAAATATTTTTTTTTTTAAAAAGATGCTATGCTGGATGCTGGGCATTTAATCATAGACAGAGGAAATATAGACTCTGCCCTCTTGGATCTTACTATTAGGAGGAAATAAATATAAGGAAATGGTAATTGTGTTTATGATTCTAATAAGTGACATGTGATAAATCAACTGTCAGGTCCTATGGGAACATCTATACAGACTGAGTTAGATAAGCATGCCAATTTGGAGGAATTGGCTTCTTAACCATGAACCAAAGAGCATTTGGGGATTAACAGTAGAATGAGGAAAAGGAGATGGGGAATAAGGGAAATTTTAGATATAGAAGAGGTGGCACACCTGAGCTGGCAGGTTCGAATCCAGCCCGGGCCCGCCAAACAACAATGACGGCTGCAACCAAAAAATGGCCGGGCGTTGTGGTGGGTGCCTGTGGTCCCAGCTACTTGGGAGGCGGAGGCAAGAGACTCGCTTGAGCCCAGGAGTTGGAAGTTGCCGTGAGCTGTGATGTCACAGCACTCTACCCAGGGGGACAGCTTGAGACTCTGTCTCAAAACGAACAAACAAACAAACAAACAAACAAAAAAAAAAAAAAAAAACAGAAGAGGTGGCACATCTAGACTAAGAAACAGGAATATAGATTTCCATTTGTAAAAAAATATTTCTTCCTCTAATACATGCTCAGGAATGGATTTGCTGAATAATAGAGCACATATGTGTTTAACTTTACAAGAAACTACCAAGCTGTTTTACAAAGTGGCCAGACTATTTCGCATTCCTACTAATATTGTATGAGAATTCTAGTAGCACTAAATCCTTGCTAGTACTTGGTATTTTCAATTTGTGGAGTATTTTTTTTTTTGCCTTCTTGATATGCATGCAGCATTATCTCATTATTCTTTTAATTGCATGTTCCTAATTATCAATGATATTAAATGGCTTTTTATAACATTAATGAGATATAATTCAACATGATACAATTTGGTTTTTATTATGTTCATTGAGTTTTACAACCATCACCATAATCAATTTTAAAACATTTTCTTCTTCCCCATACTAGGCAACCACTCATCTACTTCCTATCTCTGTAGACTTTCCTATTCTGGACATTATGTATAAATGGAACTATACAATATGTGGTCTTTGAAAGGCAAATGTTTTATATGATGTGAAAAGCCATAAGAATATAATATGTGGACTTTCTAACTGACTTTTTCTCTTCTCATCATGTTTTCAAGGTTTATACATGTATAGCATATAATCATACCTCATTCCTCCTTATGGTCCATTCCGTTTTATACATAGACCACATTTTTTTATTCATTTATAAATTGGTTAACATCTGGGCTATTTTCTACTTTTTGGCTATGATAAATAATTCTTATTAACATTTATGTATAAACTTTCATATACACATGTTTTCATTTCCTTTGGTTACATACCAAGGAGTGGAATTACTGGGTCATGTAAGAATTCTATTTATGTTCAACAGTTTGAGAAACTGTCAAACTTTTTCCCAATGATTTCAGGTTGTAACATTCACATTCCCATATGCAATGTGTGAGGGCTTCAGTTAACTATATGCCAACACTTATTATTTGCCTTAGATTATAGGCATTCTAGTGGGAATAAAGTGGTATCAAATTGTGGCTCTGCTCTATACAGCAGAACCTGTGTAAGTTGACCATTTAAAAAATTGTAACAAACTGGCTAACATAGACAGGTGGTCAACATAAGGAAATAGGTCTACTGAACTGATACACGAATGTACTTTACTTTTTTGTATAGCCTTTATTAGAGAATATCATATAAAAGTCATACTCAATCAAAACAGTAAAATCATAGATACAATGTCATTCAAACTCAATACATTTATTGTTTTCTCATAATTTAATCATTCTTTCCTTAAAAAGAGTTAATCTTAGTCAGTTTCATATTCTTATTACAAACATAAGTAGAAAAGATACTTTCACTGCTGGCTACACCACTAAGCATGCCTGGACATTTTTCCACAGCAAATAACCTCAACTGCATTATCAGATGCCTGATATCCTGTTCTTTTGGAGTTTTTGCAATTTCTGTATTATCCTCACTAGCTTCTTCACCTTCATCAGCTACTTCATGTATTTTTATGCTGGTATGTACTTCAGACAATATCTCTTGACTGAATATACGTGGCTTTGCCAAGTTACTAATTTACCAATCACCAATGGCTTTAGTTTCTCTCCTGTTAAGCTAGTGCGAAGCAGGACTGTGAAAGACTCTTTGGAAAATTTATGCTCTTACATTTGTCACTATTCATGACAAGGCTCCTGTCAGGTATTGCCTTGAAAAAGAGTCTGCATTCATCAGCATTAAAGATGTCCTCATCTTTGAAGTCTCTGGTGAAGTCTGGGAACTGTTTGACAAACTCTTCCACAGCTTCTACTGGAACTTCTTTGGATTCACCAAACAAGACTTTCTGGGAGATCTCATGTCACAGTTTAAATTTCTTGAGCCAACCACTTGAAGCTTGGAAATCTACCACCGTAGGTTCATGTGCAAAATTTTTAGCAACTTCATAGATGATCAGCCCAGAGATTGGGACATTAACTATCCTTATTTATTTGAACCAGCTTAATGTGGTTTCATTGGCTTCATCAAGGGAATTTTCCTCCTTTTCTGCTGTAGGCCTCTGCTTTCCTTACCATATCATTCCATGTACTCATATTACATTTTGGAATGTTGCTAACAGTGGTCTCGCTAACACCTGCCATCTTTCTTTAGCTGCAGATTTCCAGAAAATATAAAAGATCAACCTTTTTCTTTAATCTTAGCTCTTTGTGTTTTCCTTTGGGCTAAATGTCTCAATTAACTATATATATATATATATATATATATATATAGTTTTATATATATATATAGTTATATATATGTAATTATGGGAAGTACCTATAACTCAGACCAGTCTTACACATTAAAAATATCTTCCTACCATAACAGGTGTTAAACAATAAGTCCTAATCTAACATTCAGTAATAATAAAACTTGAAGAAAGAACTTATACTAAAGAAAAAATAATACAACTAAGGGGTAAAACCCACACCTTTAGTGTAGATTGGACTCAACTGGTTAAGTAACAGAGAGTAAATTAATATCATGTGTCACAGTCCAAGTGGTCAAAGTACAACTTACAGAGGTGATCAATATGTGCATTGAATATGGGTGGTACATGTCTGGTCTATGAAATTTAGGTCAACAAGGAGATGGTCAATGTAGGGAGGTGGTCAACTATAGATGTTCTACTGTATTTCCCTAATGGCTTATGATGTTGAGCATCTTTTTATGTACTCATTTATTCATACATCTTTTTTTCAGTAATATTTACTTAGATTATTTGGATCCCTTGCCCATTTTTATGTATTCTAGATGTAAGTCGCTTACTATATATATGATTAACAAAATTTTTCTCACATACTGTAGGTTATCTTTTCACTTTCTTGAAGGAATCCTCTGAAGGACGAAGGTTTTACATTTTGATGATGTACAATTTATCTATTTTTTTAAATCATTTGTGCATTTGACTTCATATCTAAGAAATTATTGCCTAATCTAAGGTCATAAAGACTTAACCCTGTATTTTCAGATTCTTTTTTAAAAAATTTCAAAATATTAACTAGAGCAGTACTAGAGTTTTTGTTACAAGGTTATCTTGTATAATGCTTAAGTTAGGGATTTTCATGTCGCTATTACCAGAATTGTGTTCATTGTACCTAATAGATGAATTTTTCTCTCTTGCCATCCTTCCTGTTCTCTCCACTTTTAGGGTTCTCATGTCCTTTACATTACTTTGTGTTCATATATTGATATATACCCATCTATCCTGTTTGGTTTTTCATTTCAAAGATACTTCACTTAGGGTAATAGTCCCCAGTTCACTCCACATTGCTGCAAGTGACATTATTTCATTTCTTTTTATGGTGGAGATGTATTCCATGGTGTGTATATACGATATATATTTCTTTATTCACTTATGAATTGAAAGGCACTTAGGTTGACTCCACATCTTTGCAGTTGTGAATTGCAAATAGTGTTGCAATATATCTTTGGATTCAGATGTCTTTTTGATTAAATGATTTCACCTCTTTTAGGTAGATTCCCAGTACTGTAATTTGTGGATCAAATAGTAGGACTACATTTATTTCTTTGAGAAATCATCATGTTATTTTCCATATAGTATGTACTAACTTGCAGTCCTACCAAAAGTATTTCAGCTTTTTTTCTGTCTGCATCCATACTAACGTCTAGTGTTTTGTTTTTTTTTTTAACAAGTGAACAGTTTATTAAGAATTAAACAAAGGTATAATGTGATACAGTACAAGCAAGACACTCAAGATAGGTATAATGGTACTACTCACACAAAAACTTAAATTTCACCTCAAAAAAAATCATAAGACAAAAGAGAAAGCAATTTCACTGTTATAAGATAAGATATTTCATGCAAAGTATTAACTCTGCCCCCCCAAAGCCCAACCTCCCAACAAACAAAAAACTATCTGGGAATACTGCTATGTTAACATATTAACCACAGTATAATCATTCATAGGAAAACAGTAATTAAGCAATGAATTGAATTAAATAACAAAGTTCAAACTGTCATAAACTCATAGACCACAATGATTTTACAAAACAAGCAATTCCACATCTAGTGTTTTTTTATGTTTTAAATGTTTTTTTCTGATAATGATAAGGTGATATCTTACTCTAGTTTAATATACATTTCCTCAATGACTAATGATATTGAACATTTTTTAATATGCTTGTTGGCCATATTTCTTTCTTATTTTGACAAACTTCTGATGATGTCATTGCTCGCTTTTTGATGGAGTCTTTTTTTGTTTCTTGCTGATTTGTTTGAGTTCTTTGTTGATTATGGATATCAGTCTTGTGTTTCTTATATAGTTTGTGAATATTTTCTCTAATTATGTAGGCTGAATATTCACTCTGCCAGTTATTTCTTTTGCTGTATAGAAGTGTTTTAATTTAATTAACCTCATTTGTTTATTTTTGTTGTTGTAATATTTGCCTTTGGGGTCTTTGTCATAAATTATTTGCCTAAGCTAATGTTTAAGAGAGTTTTCCTATGTTTTCTTTTAGAATTTTTATGGTTTTATACTTTACATTTACATCTTTAATTAATTTTTAAATCTGGTGAGATGTAGGTATCCTGTTTCATTCTTCAGCATGGGGCTCTATAGTTTTCCCACCACCATTTATTGAATAGGATTTTTCTTTTCCCAATGTATGTTGTCTGCTTTGTTGAAGATCAGTTGATTGTAGGTAGATGGTTATTCTTCTGGGTTCTCTGTTCTGTTCCACTGGTCTATGTCTATACTTTTATACCAGTATCATGCTGTTTTGGTTATTATAGTCTTGTAGTGTAAGTTGAAGTCAGATAATGTGATGCCTTCATATTTGTTCCTTTTACTTAAGTAAAGTAGCTTTGGCTATTTGAACTCTGTTTTGGCTGCAAATAAAGCTTGAGATTACTTTTTCCAGTTCCGGGAAATGTGATCCTGGTGTTTTAAGGAGGATTGTATTTAATCTATAAATCACCTAGGGCAGGATGGACATCTTAGTAAGACTGGATTCTACCAATCTTTGAGTAGGGAACTTTTTCCATTTCTGTGTGTCATCTGTAATTTTTCTCATAATTGTTGTGTGGTTCTCCTTATAGAGGTCTTTAACCTTTTTTGTTAAGTATTTTCCTTGGTATTTTATTTTCTTTTTAACTATTGTGAATGGTATTGAATACTGGATTAGACTCTCTGCTAGACTGTCATTAATATATAGAAATGCTTCTGATTTTTGCACATTGATTTTTGTAACCTGAGAATTTGCTAAACTTATTTATCAATTTAAGAAGTATTTTGATGGAGTCTTTAGGGGTTTCTAGCTATAAGATCATTTCATCAGCAAATAAGGACAGTTTTACCTCTTTTTTCCTAATTTGGATATCCTTTATTTCCTTCTCTTGCCTGATTACTCTGGCTAGGACTTACAATATGTTGAATGGAAGTGGTGACAGTGGGAATTCTTTTCTTCTTCCACTTCTCAGGAGGAGTGTTCTTAACTTTTCCCTCATTCAATATGATATTAGCTGGGGAGTGGTCATATATGGCATTTATAATTTTGAGGTATGTTCCTTCTATGCTTAGATCGTTAAGGATTTTTATCATGAAAGGGTGTTATTTATCAAATGTTTTATCTGCATCTATTGAAATCATCATGTGGCTGTTTTTTGTTTCTGTTTATGTTATGGCTCACATTTCTTGATTTGTGTTAAACCATCTTTGTATCCCTGGGATGAAACTCAGCTGATCATGGTAAATTATGTATTTGATATTTTGTTGAATTTTCTTTGCTAGTATTTTGTTGAGGACTTTTACTTCTATGTTCATAAGGGATATTGGTTTTTAGTTTAAGTTTTTTGTTGTGTCCTTTCCTGGCTTAGGTATTAAGGTGATACTGGCTTCATCATTCTTGATATTATGGTATACAATTTTTAGGATAAGTATCAGTTTTTATTTGGAGGTCTGGTGGAATTTGACTGTGAATCTGTCTGGTCCACAGGGCTTTGATGTTGTTGTTTGGGGATTTTGGTATTACTCCTTTAATCTGGCTGCTCATTATTGGTTTTCTTAAACCCAATCTCAGGATTGCTGTTTCTTCCTGATTCAGACTTTAGTAGATTGTGTACTTTCTAGAATTTATCCATTTCATCTAGTTTTTCTACTTTGTTTCCATAGGAGCTTTGTGTAGTATTTATGGATGATATTTTGTGTTTCTGTGAATAAGTTATCATGATTCCTTTTTCATTTCTTATTTAGGTTATTTTAGTTATTTCTCTTATATTTCTGGTTAATCTGGCTAGCAGTTTATCAATTTTGTTTATTTTTTCATTGAACGAATCTCTCATTTCATTGATCCTTTATTTTCACTTAGTTATTCTCTGAGCTTTCTATTTTCTATTCTCTGTTATTGCTTTTCTTATTGCCTTTGTATTTGTTTCATTCTTTTTCCAATTCCTTGAGTGAGACAGTAAGTTATTAATTTGTGATTGTTCTCTTTTTTTGATTTATGCATTTAAGCAATGAACTTTCCCTTTAGGGCTGCATTTCTGTATTCAGGAAATGCTTGTGTCCATATTTTATCCAGTTCAATAAACATTTTGATTTACATCTGAATTTCATCAGTCACCCAAGGGTCAGTTAGCAGCAGGTTGTTTAATTTCCATGGCTTGCTATTGAATTGAGTGTTTCTCTTGAAATTGATTTCTAGTTTTTGCTATACGAGATGGTACATGATATGATTTTGATTTTTTTGAATTTCTTGAGACTAGTTTTGTTACCTAATATATGATAAATATTGGAAAATGTCCCATGTGCTAATAAGAAAATTATGTTCAGTGTTTGGGGGGGGGGTAGGAGTAGAATGTTCTATAAATGTCTGTAAGACTCATTTGTTCTAGAGTACTGTTTAAGTGAAATGATTCTTTACTCATTTTCTGCTTCAATGATCTGTCAAGTTCTGCCATTAGAGTGTTGATGTCTCTGACTATTTAGATACTACCATTTATTTTCTTTGCTTAGATCTAAAAGAATTTGCTTCGGGAAGGTCCTGTATTAAGTACAAATAAATAGGCTTATTAGTTATGTCTTCTTGTTGAATTGCTCCCTTTACCATAATATAATGACCATTTTTGTCTTTTTTTGCCATTGTTAATTTATTTTATTTTATTTTTTTCATTGTTTTTAATATTAAATAATAGCTGTGTACATTAGTGCAATTAAGGGGTACAATGTGCTGGTTTCATATACAATCTGAACTATTTTCATCAAACTGATTAACATAGCCTTCATGGCATTTTCTTAGTTATTGTATGAAGACATTTGTGTTCTGCATTTAGTAAGGCTCACCTGTACCCTTCTAAAATGCACCGTAGGTGTGGTCACACCAATTACCCTCCCTCCACCCCCAACTCTCCCCTTCTCCCCTTGCCTTGCCCCTTTCCCCGTATTATTCTCATATAGTTGGGTTATAGCCTTCATATGAAATCTATAAATCAACTTACCATTTCTAATTGATGAAATTAGAGATTTTACTTTTTTTTTCCTGGCTAGGTTAGCCAAAGGTTTATCTATTTTATAAACCTTTTCAAAAAACCAACTTTTTGATTTATTGATCTGTTGTATAATTCTATTTTTCCAATTTCATTTAATTCTGCTCTAATTTTGGTTATTTCATTTCTTCTGCTTGGTTTGGGATTGGAATGTTCTTCCTTTTCCCGTTGCTTACAATGTCTCATTAAGTTGTTAACTTGTTCTCTTTCCGTTTTATTGAGGAAGGCTTGCAGTGCTATAAATTTCCCTCATAGGACTGCCTTTGCAGTATCCCAGAGGTTCTGATAATTCGTGTTTTCATTGTCATTTTGTTCCAAAAATTTGGTAATTTCCTTCATAATCTCATCTATGATCAATCTATCCTTCAGCATAAGGTTCTTTTGCTTCCATGTTTTTGTATGAGTATGCACATTCCTGTTGTTATTGAGTTCAACTTTTATTCCATGATGGTCTGAGAAGATGCAAGAAATAATTTCTATTTTTTTAAATCTGCTGAGGTTAGACTTGTGACCTAGGATGTGATCGATTTTGGAGTAAGTTCCGTGGGCTGATGAGAAGAATGTGCATTCAGTTTTGTTGTGATGAAATGTTCTGTAGAAGTCTGTTAAATCCAGATGTTGAATGGTTAAGTTTAAATCTAAAATTTCTTTGCTTAGCTTCTTTTTGAAGGCTCTATCCAGCACTGCTAGAGGGGTGTTAAAATCTCTGACTACTATGGAGCTGGAGGTAATCAAGTTGCTCATGTCTGTTAGAGTTTTCCTTATAAATTGAGGCTCATTCTGTTTGGATGCATAAATATTAATAATTGAAATCTCATCATATTGAGTAGTACCTTTAACTAATATGAAGTGTCCATTCTTATCCTTCCTTATTTTGGTTGGTTTAAAGCCTATTGTATCTGTGAATAGGATTGCAACACCTGAATTTTTCTGCATTCCATTTGCCTGGAGTATAGATGACCATCCCTTCACCTGGAGTCTATATTTATCTTTTAAGGTAAGGTGAGATTCTTGTATTCAGAAGATATCTGGCCTGAGTTTTTGTATCCAGTCAACCAACCTGTGCCTCTTAAGAGGACAATTTAAACCATTCACATTAATTGAGAATATTGATAAGGCTTTTGAAAGTCTAGTAGAATTTTGAATCCTTTCACAACTGTGGAAGTTGGAATTTGATCAAAAGTTTCTGAGTGGGTTTACTTTTGTGGTGGAGGATTACGCAAGTCATTATGGAAGATAGGTCTGAGAATATCCTAGAGCAGGGGTCCTCAAACTATGGCCCACGGGCCACATGCGGCCCGCCAAGGATGTTTATCTGGCCTGCCGGGTGTTTTTGCCTCTGTTTTCTGTCCTGTTTAGCAGCGGATTCATCCCGGGCCCGCAAAATCTGTTAGCGGAAAAACCATTGGTTGCATTCCCAAACAAAACATGTGTGAATTCACTGGAAAAGTTGCAAAAGGAGTTCTGATTTAGATTTAAAGAGCTTCTTCTTCATGAACAGGACATAC
>CAUYRH010024309.1:0-13691 GCA_963574655.1 Perodicticus potto | reverse complement strand
GGTATGTTATTAAAAATTTTGTATATTTTTTTTCTTTTTTATATTTGAATTTGTAACGTTTCTATTATTTTAATTCTTCCTTTAACCCTGCCTTATGTTTTTTTATTTGTTTTCATTTTTTTTTTTTTTTTTTTGCAGTTTTTGACCGGGTCTAGGTTTGAACCTGCCACCTCTGGTACAGGGGGCTGGCGCCCTACGCCTTTGAGCCACAGGCATCACCTCTATATGTATATTTCTAACTGACATTTTTCCACTCATTAATTCTCACTTCCCTTGTGTTTAATCTGTTATGTTCATATATTGAATTCTTAATTTTAGTTTTATTTTTTCAGTTCCATGATTCTATTTGATTTAAGAGTCTGATTTTCAGCTAAAATTTTTTTACATTTTCATTTAACATTTTGGACATACAAATCCCAGTTTTTAAAAAGTCTGTGCCTTATCAATGGATCTCCTACCAGTCTCTTATCTGCTTTTGTCCTTTTTTTATTTATTTATTTTTAATCATTAGATCTCATATCCTTCCCTGGTAAATTTTACTGAAAGTCATTGTTGTAACAATAATTTGAGTTTCTTTATGATATTCTTTTCCTCTAGAGAAGAAACAAATTTTCTTCTCTCAGGCAGCTTTCATAAAGGTAGGTGTCCATACAATTTTGAATCCATCTTTTTCAGAATTGGTCTTTATGAAGCATGATCTAGTTTTTTCCAAACTACTTATAGACAACCCTCTGACTGTCCCAATAAAAGTCAGGACTAGATTGAGGCAATGGAGCCATGAAGGGCACAGGATTTAATGAGTAGGCACCACCTAAAATTTTGCTCCATATTTCATTTGTTGCACACTAATCCTTGCCCTGGTACCAACTGAAAGCCTGCAGTATCTATCAGGCATCTCTCCTTGGTAGGTTCTGAATTTCACATTTTGCTTCACAGCCCCAGGAGATTGCTAAACTCTGTTTTGCCTTAGCTTTCTTTTGCCTTCACTTGTAAATTGGCAGCAACATCAAGAGAAAACATAAAGCTTTAATAATTAGGCTCATCTCTGCACTTCTCTTTGGACTTTTTTTTAACCTTCTAAGTCATCATTTTCTTCATCGCTCTCCCTTGCTTTCAAACAGATGTTTAAAAATTTAATTTAGATTTCCCAGTCATCCTCCACAGGGCAGTCATTCAGATGCAAGCTACCCTGTCATAGTCAGAAGTGATGATCCCTTTTACGTTTCTATGTATGTGGTAATAAAGGGCAGAGGGCCCCTCTCACATTTTTCTCAAATTGAAAATACCCTTTTAGGATGTTTAAAATCATCACCATGGATCTTTCTTTTCCCCTGTCTATTATTTAAATGCTGGTGTTCAACGGGATTTCTCCCTAAGCAAGGTTATACCTGCTGTGCATGACATGTTACTGTATTCTGATGAATCCCAGGTTTACAGCTTCATCTCAGAACATTCCTCTGGGCTTTGAACCCATACTTCAAACATGCTATGGAAGACCTCCCTAGATATCCTCTGTGCTCCCAGAACAGAGCCAGCCCAACACAGAAATCTTTTTTTCCTTTTTACCACCATCAATTTGATTTTCTTCCCCTTTCCCTGCCCTAATTAATTATGGTTGCTTTTCCTAGGAGCCTATCCTAAACCGCAAGTTTCAGAAAACCATTCTCTATTCTTCTACCTTAAACTTCACTAATTCATCAAGTCAGCTGCATATATATGTGCAGATCATATATATAATCTCTTATATATAGTCATATACATACGTTCACACAGACACATCATTTCCCACTCATTTCCCACTCACACATTGATGTCTCACCTAGACCTTCCCAACATCCTGCTAACTCTGGGACAGCAAATGCTTATCTCATGCCTGCTGCCATTTTTCCTTCATTCCATTCTTCCACCCATGACAGGCATCACTTCTCCATTATTAGAAACTTTCATGATAAGTCCAGATGCTGTTTTAAAATGCTTCTACAAATAGCATTCTTACAGAGACACTACAAAAGTCGATAAACAAATGTAAACCCACTTGTCAACTTGCTCTATCCTCTCTACCAGATGGGATATACATAGTAAAACTGTGCCACCAGAAATATACCCCTAAAGGTAATCTGACTGTGTTACTTTTTGTGTTCATAGATCTATGAGAATATGCTCTGGCTTACAAAAGAAAGCCTCGGTATTGACAATTCAGTTTAATAGAGATTTTCAGACTTACTTAGACAAGTACTCTCTAATCTCTCACGGCAACACCCTTATCCCATTCTTGCAGGCTGAAGGCCTTTCATGCTTCCTTTGTTCATGCTACTACTCTTCTCCAAATTCCCTTCCCCATTAACTATCTGCCTGCTTAACTGCCACTTACATGTGTCCTTTCTCAAATGTCTCTGGACAGAATTAGTAGATTCTTGCTCTGGATCAGTGGAACACTTTTTTTGAACCTTTCATAGAGCATATTGTACTTTTCATTAAAATGTTCTTTAAATGTTTATACATATGTCTGGACAACCATCCCAGATAGCAACTCTGTGTCTTTATTCAATGCAAAATGCCTGGCAGGTACTAAACGAATACATGCTAACAGAATAAATAAAGTGGGCAATCCCCCTTTGTCTTTGGGAACAGCAGTAGGAAAGGTTCCTTATTTCCCTCCAGTTGTTAATTTAACAATAGTTTTTACTGTCTTTTAGGAGCAGCTAGGACAGAAATGTGCAATTTCTTGCAAAGCATCCCACTGCAACTAAAGCAACAGGAACCAAGTGAGAACCTCTTTAAGTAGCTTTTACGCAAACATTTCAATCTGTCATGCTCCCTTCCATGGGTGAAGGAACTGTAAATGAAGTATTTGGCTCTCAGAGAGTTATGGCACAATTCTTGGCTCACCTTGATAAATATTGATCTTGTATAAATTACTCAGGAAAGGCAGACGATGGTTCTCTGGGCAACACACACAACCTCTACTCCCCTTTATGCAAAGACATAAATCATTTATGAATAGAGCCCCACATGCTCTATGAATAAGTCCCTTGGATTCCAAGATGACTGATACTCAAGTATTTTTCTCGTTTGAGTGCAGACCTAAATTTAAGCAAGCATTCAGACTAGACGAAGTCACAATGCCCTTTTGTTCACTGTAAGGTGAGAGACGCATAATAGGCTTTCAAGGGTAAACATCGCATGTTTCAAAATAAACACCATTAAATGCGACTGCACATTCATGCCTTTAATAAAGCTAATGGCAGGGGGATAGCTCTTTAGAAACATCTCATGTCATGTTCATTCAATTTTAAGTTTTCGCTGCTGGTGGAAAGAGGAGGGCTAGTGTGTGTGTATGTGTGTGGAATTGAGAAGCATTCGTTTTCTTTGACTACAGTTGAATCAAGTCTTTGGTTTCATCTGGAAAGTTGTGAATAGCACAATAAGGGGTCTGTGTGTGGTGAGGAGTCATTAAAATAAAGAAGCAAAGGGCAGCAAACATTGGCTTTCTGGGATTCTTGTGGTAAGCTTAATAATGAGAGTGTTTAACCTCTGGGGACTCCATCACCAAAGGGACAAGAGGGAGGATAAAAAGACAAACTGGCAAATGGCTTGTGGTCTCTTGGCAGGAGCTGGAATTTGTCATTTGAACTCACACAAAGGTCAAAATGCTGAAACTTCTTGGGAAAAATAAAGGAATGTGACTCATGCTCTTGGGCACCTCTATTTCTGTGACTCTCTACACCTCGAATGTTTTCAGCCCTCTAATTTCAATTTTTTCACATTTTGTGAATTTCTGTAAGCTTCTTTCATAATTCAAATCATGTATAAGCCATGACATAAGAAATTCTATTTGATTTCTTGATGGACAGGAAATCTTTAATGAGGAGTCAGAGACATATATACAATCAGAATTATCATGGAATTATTTATAAAGGAGTAAATGGAAAAACACCTAAATGCCCACCATAGGAGACTGGTTAAACGAATCATAGGACACTCTTACAAAGGAATAAAATGCAATAGTTAAAAATCAGGAGGCAGATGCAAATACACTAGACAGAAGGTTGTCCAGGTTGTGTATAGCTTAAAAAGAAAGTGCAGGCTGCAGGCCAATAAAGTATGGCTCCATATAAAACATAGCAAAACCACCAAATCATGTATGTGTACATAGATATAGCTTATGATAGTCATGTCTTGGGAATGTAATTAGAGCAAGAGGGAGGTTAACTTTCATTTCTTAAATTAAATATGGCTATATTGGATTAATTTATTATGATGCATAAGAGTTTTAGTTTTATTTTGATAATGGAAACTAAGTTTTAAGCAATATATATATACTTTTTTTTAGGTTTTCATTCAAATGTCTTTATCCAGAAGTGAACACTCTCATTTCTGCAATGCAGTAGGCTTTCATATCAATTTTGCAATAGCTATTCCTACAATAGTCCGGAGGTACTATTGTACTAAAAAGGCTGGGGCTCAAATTCAATTCTGCCACTTTCTAGTTGCAGAATAACTTGGGAAATGATTTAACAGCTTCTAAGGCTACATTTTGTTTTCTGCATAATGGAAGAAACAATCCTATCTCCACAGGATCCTTGGGAGTTATAAGACAAGAGGCATTAATAACACACTGGGTATCTGTGTATTTGCGCAATCTGTAGCATCTTAATCCCCATGACAGCAGGACTGCCACCTTCATTAATTTATTCAACAGAGACAGGTTGAGCAACTATTAGCTGTCAAGTGCTATGCTAAGCTCTAGGGGCTACAATAATGAACAAGAAAGATGGCATTGATACAGTGAAGAATTCACACAAATAATCAGACCAATACCCAACAGCAGAGTAAGAGTTATTCTAAAAGAATCAGGAAACGCTGTCGGAAGTGATTCTCAACCAACCCCCAAAGGATGAATAAGAAGGCAGAGAGGATTTGAAGAGTGTGTCAAATGGATGGAAAAGGGATGAGTGAGAGTGTAGATAACTCAGACCATTAACTATGTTCACCCTTGTTGGAACTTAAAGGGTGAGGAGGAAGAGGAGAAATATGAGTTCTTGCACCTCTCTGGCATGCCTTCTCATCCTCCTAAGGGTTGCTGACACCCCAGCATGATCTGTGGGGCTCAGCTATAGAAGCTAATTCAGTGTGCTCACTGATAAGGCAAGAAGAGAGGGGAAAGTGTTCTGTGGATGGAAGGAATCACAGCACACCAGGGATCAATATATCAGAGGACTGTCAGTTTGCTAAAGTAAGAATAAACTGAAGCTAGTCTTTCTGCATATCCTGACTCATTCTACCAAAGGACATGAAGAGGTTAAAAACAGCATGGTAAAAGTCACTGAAAATTGGTGTGAAGTCCTTTATTGTGGTGAGTGATTAATTACACAAGTAGAGAACGAGAGAGCTGCTACTTGGCAGAGTTAATACACTCAAAATTAAGAAGAGAAGTAGAAAGAAAATTGGTTCTTACAAGCTTGCAGTATAAAGATGTGGTTTAAAAAGATAAACCAGACTTAGATAACATTAACAGAAAAAAAAAAATAGAGATTACAGCAGTAATAGTACCTTTGTTCTCTGACTATTCCCCTTAATTCTGGGGCTTGTTTTGTATAATAGCAGTATTGAGTAAGTGTTCAGGGAAATAAAGGAGGCAGTTTTAGTGATGAGGGGGTCAGATTAATATAGATTAGAATTATTAAAGGAAGTGAGACTGTTTATACTAATGAGCAAAGGACATGAGACAAAGTGATAGTTATCTTCAGATATTTGGAAGGCTAATAGAAAAGGACGTAGAGATAATGGTTTCAAGATGGTAGACAAGCTGACTTACCTAGGCATGTAAAACATAAACATAAAACATAAACATAAAATATGAATATACATGTAAAACATGAATGCATATTCATATTTTATGTATTTAAAAATGACTATACACACAAATACATGTACCAATACATACATAAAAATTAAAATACAAGGACTGAGACATAGGAGATGTTTCATTTCTTGATGCAGAAATAAACAGAAAATGGATGAGAGAAAATTGCAGAGAAGGCTACCAGTCAGGGCACTTTTGTGGAAAAGGGCAGCTGTCAAATGTGGAAACAGCAACAAGCATGATCTATGTTCAGAGATATCCCGGGTATCTCTGCTGAAAGCAGTAGGGTAGCAGGTTGATTAACCACCATCCACTGCACACATACATATGCACAAATGTATGCGTGCACACATACACCAGAAATAGAGCAATCTGCCCTGAGATGAGAATATTGAATGTGGGAGCTTGAGACAGAGAGGTGGTGCAATTTCTGGGTGCCTGGTGATGCAGCCCTAGAGAGACAGTTGATGGCAACAGTGGAGTATGAGCCACAGCAATAGCTCTCGCATCTCCTTTCAAATAAGCCGAAAGCTAAATTTGCAATCCTAACTACAAAGATGAGCACAAAATGAAGACACACCAAACATGCACAGAAAATCATTGGAGTAAAAAGAGACAGTAAATTTAACAGAGAGAACATATATCTAAAGAAATAGAATTCATAGAACAAGTTTAACAGGACTTGGGGAGAAGCATAGACAAGGTTTATATTATTTCTGAGAGTGAATCTAAGGCCAATGGACAAAAGTAGCAGGAAGGTAGACTTCAGCATAGCACCAAGTAATTACATTCATTCAACAGTGGACTTCCACAGGGTGTATGCAAACTCTAGTCTCAACTCTATCCTATGTGGCCCTATAATGGAATCATCAGTTAAAGATATAGAAAGGTATATTATCAAAAATGGAGTAATTATCAAAATAACAGCAATAATAAAACCAGCTGAGCCAAAAGACTAAAAGTAATTAGCTCACATACTAGAGAACTAAGAACAAATAACATAATAATGGAACCTGGCATAGAGTAGCCCTAGGATAGGTTATTTGTCATGTAAACTTAAGCAGCATCAGGGAACATACATGTCCATCTTGTTCAACAGTGAAAAGACAGACATGTGGTTAAGTGGACTTTTTTATTCCACTATGGAAGACAGATAATAAGTAAATATATGATATAAAGTAGAAAAATAAAGAAGAAAAATAAAGTTGGAGAAAGTGATAGAAAATAATGTGTGAGACTGCAAGCTAATACAGCCTCTTAGGAAGGAAGTATGGAAAATCCTCAGGGAACTCAAATTAGATTTCCCATTTGATCCTGCAATCCCACTACTAATCATCTACCCAAAGAAAAAAACATCATTTTATCATAAGGACATATGCACTATGTTGTTTATCGCTGCTCAATTTACAACCTCCAAGACATGGAAAGAACCTAAATACCCATCAATTCAGGAATGGATTAACAAACTGTGGTATATGCACACCATGGAATACTATTCAGCCATAAAAAAGATGGAGACTTCACATTTTTTGTATTAACCTGGATGGAGATGAAACACATTCTTCTCAGTAAAGTAACACAAGAATGGAAAAGCCAATATCCAATGTACTCAATACTAATATGAAGCCAGTAGATGATCTAACTCATGCCCACGTAGGAGAAAAAGTCATTTCAATTCAAGTTAGAAGTAATGGGAACAAGGGGGCGGAGAAAAGAAGGGGTTGGATGTGTTCCCACTGAATGGGCACATGATAAGGTATACAGCACACCTTTTGGGTGCAGGACATAGTTGCAAGAGGGACTCTACCTAACAAATTCAAATATTGTGCCTTGGTTGTTTGTACCCTCAATTAACCTAAAAATTTAAAAAAAAAAAAAAAAGAAAGAAAAGAATGTGTGATAGTTTTTGTTTGGTTTGCTTAGTTTGGGAGGAGAGAGATTGCTTTAGAGAGGAAGACACTTGAGCAGAGACCTAAATAAAGTGAGGCATTGTATCAGTGGTCAATTATTGCACCATATCACTGGCTTAAAACAACACTTATTCTCAGTGTGTCCTGGGCCTGGCCAGCTGGGCCTTCTTGCTCAATGTCTCTCATAAGGCAGCAAACAAGGTGGCCTTGAGGGCTACAGTCATGCAAAGCTCCTCTAAGAAGTCTTGGCTTCCAACTCTCTCGGAGGTTGTCAGCATGATTCAGTTCCTCCCAGGCCATTGGACTAAGGGAGTCAGCTCCTGACTGGCTGATGGCCAGAAGCCACCCTCTGTTCCTTGTCACAATGGCCTCTCTATAGGGCAACTCACAAATGGCAACTTGCCTCATCACAGCGAGGCAATGAGAGCAGCCAGAGAAAGAAATGGAGCAAGGAGGGAAGTCCTAATTTTTTGCAACCTAGTCTTAGATGTGACGTCCCATCAGTTTTGCTCTGTCTGTTCTTTAGAAGCAAGTCAGAGATTGGGTCCACCCAACACAGTGAGGAGATCACACAGGGGTGTGAACACCGGGAGGTGGGGGTCGTTGGGAACCACGTCAGAAGGCTACCTGCCCTACACACCGTGCCACATGCAGATTGAGGAACAGAACTCCAGGTGTCGGGAGCAGCAAATGCCAAGATGTGGTGTTTGACAAACAGAAAGAAGACTGGAGGAGAGGAACAAAGGGGAGGTGGAGCTGGAAGAGTAAGCAGTGACCAGATCCTGGGTCACAGGGAACTTTTTAGGTCACCCTAGTTTGGATTTGATGATGAATATAAAGAAAATCCTTTGCATGGGTTGGAGCAGAAACAATTAAACTTATTAAACTTCCTTTTCTTCCATGAAATCGCAGTGATGGTGAATGATACATTCTATCTGGTTATTTATTTGCCTGTCTCATTATTTTTTTATTTTACTTTATTTTATTTTATTATCTTTATCATTAAATCATAGCTATGTACAATAGTGCAATCAAGGGATAATGTGCTGGTTTCATATACATTCTTAACTATTTTCATCAAACTGATTAACATAGCCTTCCTGGCAATCTCTCTGTTATTATATGAAGACATTTGTATTCTGCATTTAGCAAGGTTCACCTGTACCCTATCTCTTTAATTAATACAAAATTATTTCTTTGTCCCATTTAAGAGTGTTTGCTCTGGAGTTATGTTGGCACTGCTACACCTGCCTCTTTGTTGACATTTTCCTATGCTTCATCTATCACTTTATTGATGTTTCCTGAATCACTTGGCTTTGGGTGAGTCTCTTGTAAATAGCATATGCACTTAGACTATCAGAATACGCTTTGATAGAGTATTTAACATATCAAAATTATTACTATTTCTACTATATTTCAAGTTATTCCAGTGAACATATTTTTAGGCCTCTGTCTAAATTGTGAAAAAAAACCCCACTAATCAATGGAAGTAAAATGTAAAACTTCTAAATTACTAAAGGAAAAAAAGAGAAAGATTTCTATAAAAAAGAAGAGAGAGAGTCAGAATCTGCATTGAAGGCAGCATCAGGTTAGACAAAATCAGCAGCAACCTTCCCATGGCCTTCAACATACTTTTACTTCTTTCTAGCCACCACGTAAAGATTTTCTATACTCATTTGGAATTTTAGCTATTGATGATTTTTTAAATTAATGTTAATTTAGAAGTCCATTCTTCAACATAGGTAATGGATATATTCACTTGAAAATTTTCTGTCTCTGCCTAAAAAATGAAAGGCCTTATATACAGCAGAGAAGTTGCTTGCAGGGCCACTGCCATGAGCTTACACTGGTCACTCCTCTGTCATCATGGACTTCTGTGTTTATTTCAGTTTTCTAGGGGATGACAGTAATTGTGTTGGTGATAGAAAATATTTCTGAAATTTTTAAAATTGTTGACATTTTGTTTTATTCTATTAGCCGGTGACTCTTCAATACCTGTTAATGTTTTTTGGTTTTTTTTTTAATGCCAGGTTAATCAGTAGGTGTGAATTATCTGGGAACTGTAAGGGTCAACATTTCATTTCCTTAGGGCAGCCTCCCTGCCTTACAGCAGATGTGCCCGTAAGAGGCCTTCCCTTAGTGAGTGTTCAGGGGCAGCTCCTGTTGAAGGTTCCGAGGCTGTACCCCTCCTCGGCCTTGGCTGATGCAGCTCACATATAGAGAAAGGGCTGGCAGAACAAGGCAAACACACATCTGCTTTTTCTAAAGTAATGAGAGTGTCCACTGAGCCTTAAGAGGCAAGGCTCACTGATTAAATTGTTTTGAAATGTGTACTTTTCTGAATAATTGTATATCTGTTAAAAAGGTAAGAAAACACTAAACTGAAGACTGGGGCTTAGCCCTAAAGATGACCTAATGTGATGAATCCATCCTTGGAGCTGATGAATCCTGAGTTGATGAATTCATCTTGATAGAAAAGAGACAGAAAATCTCCCTCCGGGCAGACCTCTATGCCTGGGCAGAAGCAGAGGTGCGTGAGGGGGGAGGGCTGCAGGCACGCCTGTCACACCTGCACAGGTGGGAAACACCTGGACTGTTCTTGATTTTGAGACCCAGGTCCTGATCAGTTTCATAATTGCATCATCCTCTCTTGAAGAGGAAAAAGAAAAGATTCAAGTAAGGTCTAACTTGAGAAAGAGGGAAGAATGGGACTCTCAAGGCAAGACGAAGTGCAGGGCTGATAGCGCCCTGCCTGCTCCATGCACTGGCAGAGCTCCTGAGACAGGTTGTCGTGTGTCCTCACAGCTCCGATCAGCATTCCCAGTAGTCTCCATCCATTGTCTCTGTACTATCCAAGAGCTTCCTAAAGATTTTCTTTCCCTCCTGCAACCACCCTTTTTATTTTCCTGATGACCTATAGGTAGTTTTTATTTGATATCTCTTCCATTTCAATGGGAACTTGAGGGGAAGGAGATAAAAACATGGGGGGTCCGTCCACCTCCTTGCAAGAGGAGGTGAGGAGGGGATCAGAGGGCATGGGACTAGCTGCTGATCAACAGTAGTGCAGCTGGGGGGTGGGAGAAGATGACCAAGTAGAGCCCTTCCTACCTTCGAAAAGTCTATGATCTTGAAGTGGGAAGGGGACAACCTTCATACCCGAAATAACTAGAAAGACACAGAGCATCAGTGGTGAGCAGAGACAAGCTCTTTATTTCAGCCTGTGTGTCTACACAACTGCCGTTCTAGAATTCCTGCACTCTCTTTTTCAACCTAATTCTCCCCATCTTTCAAAACAGCACCTCTGTTTCATGTCCCCTGTGGAAATCTTTTCTGAGCATTCTGGTTAACACTAGAAATGGGTCCACTAAATGTTCTTTGAAGGAGCGCGTGTGTGTACTGAGACACAGGTGAGCACCCAGCCTTCCAGTGGAGAGCAGGCGTCTTTCTTCTCCTTTTTTGGTGAGTGAGCTGAGTGCCTGTTGCCTCCACTGTTCTCTGAGCATGTGCCTAGACTTAGGGTGTCCTTCAAAGTATGGGTATCTCATTAATTCCTGGACGGAGGGAAATTATCCCAAGCTCCATATTTCTTCAGGAGTGTTTGTGCAAATCAGTCGCCTGTTCACTGCGTCCACTTGCTCTGACCTGGGTAACAGAGCTAGTGTCTCAGCCTGCCCTGTCCAAGACAGACAGGAGGATGGAAGGGGAAAGTCAGGGCTTTACCCCGCTTTCTATTCAGGCCGCATCTCCATGGTTCCTGGCTCTTGTGGGGCAGCCCCTCCTTGGTGCCCCGGACAACACTGTGGCTCCTTCTGCTCCTGGCCCCAGGGAGCTTACTTCTCCCCTGGGCGTGGGGGTGCTACCTGCCACTGCCAATACCCAGGTTGCCTCATACGCCCCTTTGGTGTCCCCGTCTTCTCACACCTGCGCAAGTGGCTCCCTGTGTTATCGTCCCTGTGTTGGAAATCCCAGCCTGCTTTCTGTTTTCAGAGCAGCCCCTGACTGATAACATTGGTCATCGCACATTTCGACAATTCACTTACTGATTGAAAATAATTGTGTAGCTTCTGTGTGTCAGGCACTGTGCTGGATGCTGAAGACTGAAAAATAAGACAAGTAGCTGAGTAAGTATCTGTTGCCTTGAAATTTGGTGATTGAAAGAAATGTATATGGGCGGCATCGGTGCCACCCAGAGCCACTGTCCCCCTTTCAGACACTGAACATTTCGGACACACATGGCTGGATTTGGACCACAGGACTGAGACGCTCCTAGGGAAGGCTGTCTCAGAGTACACACAGCTGTGTTTCCACTAGTTGTTAAACGTCACATTCTTGATTGGACATAGCTCTGACTGTCTAGCAACTAAATCTGGTGGTGGCAGCTGAGGAGTTAAACCCAAATTTTCCAGGAGGTTGGAGTTCTAAGACAGACCCACTGGGAAGAGGAGCTGGTCACTAGCTCAGCCACTAGCACGGCTGCTCAGCTGATTCAGGTTTCACCTCTGGCATGTGAAAGAGCACAGGTGTCCTAAAATTCCTTTACATTCTTGGAAGAAGCAGGTTCTGTGTGTGCTGAAGGCTGCTAGCAGCCCGTGCCCACATACTCAAGCTGTCAAGGTAGCACCAACCCAACTGAAAAGCTGGGCATTGCTTCTGAGCCCACTGGGTAGGTCACCCGCAGCAGCTGTCACCGCTAGGAACCAGTGGCAGACACCGGATTAGGAGGCCCCTGGCAGGCTGCTCTGTGCTCTGAGCTGTGATTCCTTGGACAAAGTACAGTGTGGCTTCCCACTTGAGCTCTGCACTCCCCTTGTACAATTTGATGGATCACTTAGCGTTTATCGGCCGCTGAAGCTCCACGCCCAGAAGTGACATTTCCCTGGTTCAGAGCTTTTGAAAGCTGAGAAGAGCTGGATGAGATGGGTGGTGATTTACCAGGCTGCTGGGCTATTCTGAGTCTCTCTGACTGTTGGGCAAATGTTGCTTAGTGTCCTAGATGGTGACAGATGATGCTTTCATAAGAACTTGATCTCAGAGAAAGTGTCACTCAGTTTGGTATAATTCTTTGGTATATAATTTCAAAGCTGTATAATTTCTTTGGTGTATAATGAAGTTATCAGTATTCTATTTTCTGAAGGGGAGCCATGGGCCTTTTGAAAATTTGATAAAAGCTACAGACCCTTTCGCTAGAAAAATGTATTTGCACACAATTTTTCGTGCAGTCCCTCTTAAACCCATAAGTGCACAGGTCCCAGGTCAATAGTCACTGAGATAGAACGTGAACGGCTAGTGTGTGCTGGAGGGCCTGGCCGCCCGGTGCCCACAGGACTCGCGTGAGCAGCACCCGCCCTGCCTTTGGCCTACCTTCTGGAGCAGACTTTCCACACAGGCTGACAGCCGCAAATGCTGTGCGTTCATGGACACGGCAAGTCCTGTCTCTTCTCTGTGGCCTGCTGGGTGATGGCTGGTGTCTTTCTGTTTGATTATAAACAATTCTGTGTGGCTTCTATTTCTATCACTGCCTGGGAACAGGTCTTGTCAAACTTACCAACAACCTTGATCTTTGCAAATGGGACATTTTTATTCTCCCCCTTTCGTGGCAGCTGAGTGGCACCCGACACGCCTCCTTCCCTGACCGACTCCTCATCCCTGGCTTCCGGTACGGTGTTCTGCTGCTTCTCTGGACCCTTCCCCTCAGCGTCTTTGAGTGCCTGAATCATAAAGGTTGGAGTTCCAACCTGAGATCTTATTTCACCTGTATCATCATTGGTACTTTTTTTTTTTTTTTTTGAGACAGAGCCTCAAGCCATCACCCTGGATAGAGGGCCGTGGCATCACAGCTCACAGCAACCTCCAATTCCTGGGCTCAAGCGAGTCTCTTGCCTCCACCTCCCAAGTAGCTAGGACTACAGGCACCT
>CAUYRH010024308.1:0-21074 GCA_963574655.1 Perodicticus potto | reverse complement strand
ACAAAGTAATGAGAAAGTCTCTTGAATGTTATCACAATCAGGTTGATGAAAATATCTCTGATTGTATCTGAAGCCCGTACACTGTACCCCATGACTGAATTATTGTACACAGATATGATTCAATAAAAAAAAAAAAAAAATGACACTGCTAAGCTTATTCCAAAATCCTCTGAGCTGAGTCATCAGGGAGAACCTGAAGAGCCCCTGGAAGCCACCAAGTACATGTTCTTACAGGACAGCACTTCTGAAGCACCCGAGTTTTGTCCCACCCCACCCCCCTGCACTGCGTGTCAGCAATGCGACACCCTGGATAAATCAGATTGGAGGGCGCAAGCCTCCACTCTAACAGTCTAGTCACACCGAAGCCCTGGAGAGCGTAGGGACCATTAACTTCAAAATATAGAATTTGTGTGCACAGTTCCCTGCTTCCTGGTTTTGACCACAATTGGGATGAGAAAAGTGAACATTTTCCCCCTGTGAGGTGTCAACTACTGTCATGTTTGGAGCATAGAGGAGTTTCTGGCATATCAAACACCCTTTGAAGCCTTAAAGGGACTGGGAAAATGTGGAGGTGAATCCATCAATGTGTCTCCTCTCTCTCAGTCCTGCTCTCCACAGACGTGCCTCCTCTCTCTCAGTCTCAGGCTCTCCCCTCCCTCCTTCTCACCAGCGTTTTTCCCATTCTCTCTCCATGTGCACAGTTCTCTAGTTCGGCTCCTCTTTCCCTTTTGCCCCTGCGAGCAGCTCGGTAGAGAGGAAAGGGTGCGTGGAGCTATGTTCTCCTGCCCTCCTCCCCAGTTTACTAACTGTTAGTCCGATATTAGTCTCCTGAGCTCCCTGGATCTTGCTTACCTCCATAAAGAGAGACAGTGACATTCCCCTGGTCTTTGTGAAGATCAGTGCCCCATAAACCCAGACAGGCAGCAAGAGCCCGCTTGATATCCACTGTACCCTCTGCTCCCCGCGGATCAGGGCCTTGTAGGATCCAGCCGTGACACATTCTGTGTGTTCAGCCCTCTAGGCGGGGCCACAACTGGGCTCATCGTGCTCTTTTGGAATTAACAAAATATGTGTCTCTCTAACGGGGAGGGAAAAAGTAAGTAAACAGCAATGAAAAATTCTGTCGTCTGCTCCATTTGACTCCAAGCTTAAGGAGCAGAGAAACTGTTTATTTTTCACTCTTATTTCAGTTTGGTGATGACCCTACAGGGAAGGGGCTGGTTTTCCTACCATATTCCTGGCGAAAGATAGAGAGGTAAAGCGACCTGCGCAAGGCCATGTGGTGAGTCATGTTCAGAATCAGGGTTCCAACCTGGGTCAGTTTGGAGGTGTTCCGACTGTCTACAGTAGCACTTTCACTTATTCATTCTTCGATCCCCTTCCCTGTGTCCAGTAGGCCTGCAATGAGCAAGGCAGGCATAGCCCTGTTCTCATAGAGCTCAGGTCCAGTAGGGACAAGTGGCCTACCGTGGGACAACTACAGTACAGCACAGGAACAGTTTGGAGGTGATACCCCGAGACAATCTCAGCCCTGACTCTGCTGACACCCCAGCCCTCCTCCTCAGCCTGGGAGCTGACAGCTTCCTGCTGTGGCTAGTCCCTAATTTGCTCACTGGGCCCCAGGGGAATCTCAGTAGTTTCTGTCACCTTTGTACTCATGTCTGTGCATTAACTGCCTTCCTCTATAAAGACTCAGAGTGTTTTCCACTTCCCCATGTGGACCTAGACTGATAGAGTCACATTGTTATTTAGACTTAAAGCAGTCATGGTTCATTAATATCACTTTTATCCTTTGGGTATAAAACACACATCAAGTACTGTATGATTAGCAAGAACCAAAGGTATCTTGGTGCTAAGCTATGGGAGGGAAAAGTACAGGATTTTTGATAGCATTTTGTCAGGCCCATTTCTATGGTTTTGTTAAAAAAAAAAAAAAAGAAAAGAAACACAGGGAGTATTATCTTTATTGTTTAAAGAAAAAAATACAAATTCTTAAAAAAGTCACCTTTCAGGGGAAAGACACAATTATAAGAGGGACTTTACCTGACAAAGGCAATCAGTGTAACCTGGTTCTTTGTACCCTCAATGAACCCCCAACAATAAAAAAAAATAAAGTCCATGCCATCAATAGGCTCCAATATGTGCTGAGAGTGATTGACATTCTCTGAGTACGTGTTATGTTCTGGGAAGGTCAATGCCCTATATTCTTTAGCTTACTCCATCCTCACAACAGCCCTACTGTGATTTATTTCCATTTTACAGAAGAAAATATTGAGGTACTATAGTAAAGCCAATATTGAAAATATTGAGGTACTATAGTTAAGTAAATTGCCCAAGGGATCAGCGTAGAGAGACAATTCCAATTTTTTTCATTCTTGATTTTGAGAAAAAAAAATATATATCTCTAATTGCCCCCAGTATGTACTTCTCTTAAAGTTAAGAAATAAAATAACAATAAAAGTTTTATGTGAACAAACTTAGAATAATTTGTATTTCCTCTTTTTGTAAAGCATTAAATAGTAAATATTGTCATTATTAGTCATACAGTACCTGTGAAAATTATTTAACTCTGTTCATCTAGCGTAAAAGCAGCTTCGGGCCATTTGTTAACCATGTGTGTGGCCTTGTTCTAATAAAACTTTATTTAAATAATCATGCAGTGAGTGGGCCAGACTTAGTTTGCAGTCCACTGACCTCCCGCCTAGATAATAGCAAGCACTCAGTAAGCTGGCAGCATTGCTAATGTTTAGAATTATTTCAAATCTTAGTTGGTCAGACTCTTGCCTCTCACTCTACCTTCATTCCTTCTAGTAAAAGATGCTCTTGGCTTGCTACCTACACCATCTGCATAGGAATACTCAGCACTCTTGTCTCGTTGACCAGAACCTTCCCCCAATATTCCTCTGGTCATTTATTGCCCTAGAATGAGTTCTCCTCAAGAATACTTTGGTCTCCACACTCTATTGCATGGTCCCTTTAGAAAATATCAGCTGTCAGCCCTTCTAACAGCCCCTGACAGACACAGTGTGAAGCTTGTCACTCCGTGTGAAGTGCTGTAAGGAAATTATGCAAACATGATTAAGGGAAAGAACTGGGTGGGGGGAGAGAGAGAGAGACAGTGATTTTGGGGAGAGATGTCAGGCGAATGTTGTTTAAACTAGAAATATCCCCACAGTGGCATAGCTTCCACAAAGTACACAGTTGAAAGTAACAGATTCTTAATCCCAAAAGGCTTGATTTGAAACTTGAGAAAAGTTCAAATTTCAGCTTGAAGGAAATGAACATTCAGGAGGCACGAAGTAGTTGTCAGACTCTTACCTACGTTGCAACTGCCTTTTAAATGAGGCTCTCCCACTCTCATTTGGTGAAAGGGTAATTTGTCCCAACCTTCCTTGAGGCCAATTTAGTCATTTTTAATCACAAGTCTTCATAAAGGATTTATCCTTCGACCTGACACTTCCACTCCTAGGACTCTAAGCAAAGGAAATGGTCTGAACACCACATGCAAAAGTGTGTCCACAGTAGCGGTATTTATTCTGGATAACACTTGGAAGCATACAGAATTCCTAATAATTAGTAATGGTTGAAAATGATATATTACCTCTCTATAAAGAGTTTATGACTATTAAACATCGTGCCTTTCAGATTTAATGAGTGAACAAAGAAAACACTCAGAAAACAGCTTTCATTATAATGTACACTATATACTTCTACTTTTGGAAAAAAGAAAAGTTGTATCCCTGTTGGTCGCTGAAGTTGTGCCAAAACATAACAGTGATTATTTCTGGTGGAATTCAAAACACATTTTGTAATTTACATCTTTATATTTGTTTTTCAAATTTTTCCCATGAATATATTTTTCTCTTAAATACCAGAGAGAAAAGATATAATAAATATTGAATAGAGAAAAGAGATAATATTGTCTAAAACATGCTAAAATTGAAAACACACTGAGAAATAATGTGTGTAACATAAAGACAAGATTTTAATATTTTTAATCTAGAAAGAGATCTTATAAAGGAAAGAAAAGTAACTCCAACATGTAATCGTGCAGATAAAGCAAACTCAAAACACATTCACGCACAACAATCTACAAATATTTATCTCCATTAATAATCCAACAGACACAAATGAAACAAAAATAAGGTACAATTTATCAACTGTTAAATTGTCGATTTTTGAATGATATTAATCAGAGCCCCTAAGGACGGATGACTCAGGCCTTCACAGCAACCCTGTTCACATCTAAATTTGTTCATCCTTTTTATAGAAAGCAATTCATAATCATCACGGCACATGACATCACCACTACCTGGCTTTGTCCTAATAATTCCGCCTCTAGGAATATTTCCAAAGGAAATAAGAGTACTTAAAGTACTTTTTAAGGCTGTCTCTTCCAGATTGATTAAAACTATTTGTTTGTAGATGTGGGAACAACATGTGTTTAACAAAGGGGAAGTGGGAAAATGGTAACCAATAGACATAGACATAGGATAGAAGATGACGTGGACATCCAAAATAACACTCTTAATAATTACTTTGTGACAGAAACATGCTAATGAGCAATGAGAACAGTTTGACACCAAACTATCTCTCTGTGTCCCAGTATAGTAAAGTGCCCGTGCAGGTGCATAAGATCACTGGAGGGACCTGCCGTGGTCATACTAGGCACTGTAGTAAGAACAGCTTTATTCCTGCATTTTCTAGATGGTCACCAATCCAAAAGAAGCAAGTCAGGATTAATAGAGCCAGAACAAAGGGCGGCACCTGTGGCTCCAAGGAGTAGGGCACTGACCCCATATACCGGAGGTGGTGGGTTCGAACCCGGCTCCAGGTGGCGGGGGAGGAGAAAAAGAAGAAAGAAGAGAAAGAGGAGGAAGAGGAAGAAGGAGAAAGCCCTGTTTCTATCCGGCCCTCACTTAAGAAAATTCTTCATGCCCTTACTTTAAGAACTCAGGTGTGGGATTTCATTATATGAGGTACCTGTTCTAAGGCCCGCATCTCACCTCATTCCACTTGCCTTTGTGTACCAGTTGACTCTGTTGTTTGTGGCCTTGTAAATATTCCAGATTAACTGTTGAAAATTCTGAAGAAAGTGCTGTAATGATCTAGGCTGTGTGGCTATCCCCTCTCCGCATCACCTCTGTCAAGCATTCTCACTCCAGGTGACTCGGGTGAACAGATTTTTCCTTGCTCCCTTATTATGGAACTTGCTTGAAACAGGTGGAGGTGATATTGGGAACACTACAGTTGTGATTTTCATCTGTGGTGATGTGAGAGGATTTCAGGTGTGCTGAGAAAAATGTTTCAAGATCATTAATTAAATTATTTTTGAAAGAAGTTCAAAGCACAGCAAACATATTCTTTTCTTTCCTATTTTTTTTGATCAACGTAATTTAAGTGTGCCGTGTAAGTTTAACTGTAGGTTCAAGTGTGGGTGGGATAAAAGGTGGAAGCACACTGCGCTAGCGACTTCAGAAGGGATTCTGAGAGATTCTCAGGCCGCACTGAGTGCTGAGTCAACAGCGGAGATTTAAGACCTTCCAATGTCAAATCTGTCCAGGTAATTCTTACATGTAGGGAAGGCTGAGAACTGCTATACTTTTATTGGCATGTGTTTGCTTTCAAAAGAATGTATCTTATATGGGAAAAGGCTAACCACAAAGCTAATCTTCTCCTCTACATTTTCATATCAATTATCTGTTTTCATATTTGATTTTTTATGATCATCCCATAAGGTGGAAAATTCTGATGTCATTTCTGTGTCCCCCAAAGAACAGTAAGACCTTCTCAGAAACCAGCCTAGACACAACCAGACTCTTCTGGTTTTATCTGCCACTGACTTCTGGGGTTTACCTGTAGGGAGGAAAACTTCCTCCAGCCTCCACTCACCGTGAGAGCCCTGGTCTCCCCGGAGGAGGGAGCTGTGGCCGAGAATGCAGCTGACTTATCACTTTCTCTATCACCCTGCCGTTTGGGTTGTTCACTCCAAAGTAGGTCAGACAGCTTTGGGTCTTGGTAGGGAGGCAGGAAAATGCAGCTCCGGGAGTCTCTGAGAGCTGGGAGAGAGGTGAGGAGCCCCACAGCTGGCAAAGATTCCATAGGCCTGGACTGTGAGTCTTTGCAAGGAAAAGAGGGCTTTAGATGTCAAAAGACCATATTAGGTGTACTAGGTTTTTTTGTTTGTTTGTTTGTTTTTGTAGAAACAGAGTGTCACTTTATTGCCTTCGGTAGAGTACCGTGGCGTCACACAGCTCACAGCAACCTCCAACTCCTGGGCTTAGGCAATTCTCTTGCCTCAGCCTCCCGAGTAGCTGGGACTACAGGCACTGCTATTAGCGGCTATTTTTTTGTTTTGCGGTTTGGCCAAGGCCAGGTTTGAACCTGCCACCTTCAGTATATGTACTAGTTTTGGGCACTTTACTGGGTATTTTGAGGAGAAGAAGAAGAAAGAAGGAAGTTTCTGAAATCACACAGTCCCCCTGTGTGATCCCGCTTCAACCATGATGTGTCAAAGAAAAAATTATTCAGTGGCACTTGTTCAAGCTTGGCCAGGAGGATTTTCTCTAGGACCATTGCAGTCGGTACAGGGGTCCCTGGAATGGGATTTTGCAATGAGATTGGGTTCACCTTCAAACACAGCACAGGCAAACGGGGATTTCTGGCCAAGGAGCAGGACAGGGATCAGAGAGGGAGAAGCAGTAGGAGGAGATGGGAGGGCTAAGAGGGGATTCTGGCTGAAGCAACTTATCAGGGTCATTGCTGAGGACAGACCAGGGTGATCAGACACCACCCAGGGAGGTGGAGGATGAGGAACCTGACTAGCTAGCGAGGGTGAAGAGTTCTTGTGCATCTGACTTAGCAGGTTCTTTCCTAAAACTGGGTTTCACGTAGAAGTGCACAGATGGGCCTCCGACAAGATCCAGAAGCTTGACTACACCCTGGCCAAGCAGAGACTCTTTGCCAGAGGCCTCCCCTGCCACAGGGCCAGAAGTGTTTTTTTTCCTTCTTGGAAATCTGCAGGAGGATTCCAGGGACAGGAGGATGAGAGCCCTTCCCTCCTCTGCTTTCTACTAGGAAGCCCCATCTAGCAGAGTGGCAACACTTCCCATTCCAGTCCTTGGAGGCCCTGAAGAGTTAGGAGTGAGTTCCCACGTGAAGACTTTGCAGTTTGGTTTTTTTCTAAAATATGACTTATTGTTGAGGCCCCTTCCAGACTCGAAGCCAGTCTCTCTTCCCTGCATCCATTGGAAATAGCACATCTCAGCAAACCCTTGGATAGGCCCCTCACGCCACCAGGATCTACTGGGATCCTCACAAGCCCCTTGCTTGCCTCTTGCCTGCATAATCCTTGGTGGCCCCTGACTTCCAGCTCCTCGGTCCTGCAGAGGAGTGTTGGTCAGAGGCTTCTCCTCCTCTGCACCTCTCTCCCCAGCACAGCCAAAGTTGCTGGAGGGCAGGAGGTACTCATGGCCTTACCATGCATGCCCATTCCCAGGGCCATGCCTGGTGTGGACAATAATCCTCCTTTATCTGTGATTTTGCTTTCCCTCGTTCCAGTTACCCATGCTCAACCACAATCAGAAAATATTAAATGGAAATTCCAGAACCAAATGACTCACAAATTTTAAGTTGTGTGACGTTCTGGGTGGCGTGATGAGATCTCACACTGTCCAGCTCTGTCCCTTTGTCCCGAGTATCTATGCTGTACACACTAATGGCCTGCTAAGTCATTTTGTAGCCATCTAAGTCCATCTGTCATGATATTGCAGCACTTGTGTTCAAGTTACCCTTCCGTTACTTAATAATGTCCTCAAGTCCAAGAATAGGGATGCTGGCAATTCAGATATGCCAAAGAGAAGCTGTAAAGTGCCCTTTTCAAGTGAAAAGGTGAACATTCTCAATTTAATAAAGAATAAAAATGTTATACTGGAGTTGCTAAGACATATGGTAAGAATGAATTTTCTATTGGTTAAATTGTAAAGGAAAAAGAATTCGGGCTAGTTTTGCTGTTGCACCTCATACTGCAAAAGTTGCCACCACAGTACAAGATAAAGACTTAGTTAAGATGCAAAAGTCATTAAATTTGTGGGTGGAAGCTGTGAGCGGAAATGTATTCTGATTGGCAGCAATCAGATTTGGCATGAGCCCTGGTTTCAGGAATCCACTGAGGTCTTAGAACATATCACCTGGAGACAAGGGGAACCATTGTAGTTCAATTTATGTACTTTTAACAAAATAGAGTTCACCCCTGAAACCTTATAGACACGCTCCTCGCACAGATCAGTTGTCTGGCCTGACAATTGACAACTTTCACGAGAAGGCCTGAACTGCCAAACCTCTGTTGGCGATATACCCTCTTAGCAAGGGAAGCTGTCCACCAAGTCCCTTTGCATAGATTTCAACACTTGGTGATATGCAAGTGGATCTGCCTGAGAGAAGGGAGGCTTTCATGCGTGACTGGTGGGCTGTGGTGCAAACCAAGGTAGTGAATCCTTGACTCCCAGAAGGACACACTGGCCTGACTCAGTCCTGTCTCAAGAGTGTGTGGTCAGGCCAGTGGGTGGTACCCAAGTGTGCCAAAGCCCTCCTTAGACACAACCAAACCATGGGCTGATATTGGCTGGACCCACTGTCCACCACTGCCTCATCTCTATACTGCACAAACCTGGAGATGTAGATCATCAGGGAAAGTTTATTACAGATATTCAAAATCAAATTTGCAAAGCAATGGAGCTGCCCAGATACATAAATACAGGATCTTTCCCCACCTCCTGACCCCATGAAAAATGTGATTGGGTAGTGGATTGAGAATTAAGTGTTGGGCCCAATTATGTCACTTATTAGGCTTGTGACTTTGACAAAACACCAAACTGTAGCATCCTTGGCTCATGTCCTCACACAAGTCCTGGTGCATTATAGAAAACTTAGGAAGATAGTTTCCATTATGGAGCTCTTCCAAGGGCCCCAAATAAGAGGGGCCCCAATGAAGAGAAATGAGGAAGTTACCACATTCTGCGTCTGTCTACCTGTGTGATTCAGGCCCACGTACACTCATCCTTCTATGCACTCCTGTCTACGTGTGCTTTTCACATGTTGATGATGAGTGTGGCGTGTACATGTGCAGTGATGATTAAGAACCTGGTCTGCCTTCAACCTCCCTGGGTTTAAATTTCAGCCTCGATATGCATTAGCCATAGGACCTTTGTACATTCAAAAGGGGACTGATGTGTCCTCTATTGTTTAGGTGCGGCTCCTACCTGCTAAGGGCATTGACCCCTAAGCCGGGTTTCAGATTTGTAAACCTCGACCTTGGCAAACCACTGGCCCTTTCTTGGGATCAGTTTTTGAGTCTGTGGGACAAGGATTCCTGTGATGAATACCTCCTAGGGTTGCTGTGAGAATAATGAGTCAATACACATACATCATACACTGTCTAAGAGTTCGCTGTGTGGATTAGGCAGGACTCAGGGGAAAGCTCTAGACAAAGCACTTAGAACAGCGATATCTGAGACAGGATCCAAAAAGTGCTTCCTTTCTTCTGGTCGTAGTGCTGGTTTTGTTGCTCTGAGGATCCATGGATCATTCACAAGCACGTGGTTTGCAAATGACACGAGGTGGTTCAATGGCTAATGCCATCTGTAGCAAAGCAGGGTACCTACATCACATGAGACTTAATGGCTTATTTTTCTTAGAAGTCCTGGCCACTGATTCTGCTGTGTCAGGCAGATTGAAACTTGGACTAGAAGGCATTTTTTGAAAATCATTTCTTAACTTTCCACAGCTGTAAAGAGAACGAAAAAAATATTAAAAATGACCTATGAGGCCTGCGTGATCTCTCTCCTGCCCACATCTCCTGTCTGGGCTCCCAGAATGTTCCCTCTAATAGTTGCAATCATATTTGATTTCAGTTCATTTAATAGGATCCTTCTTGCTCTAGGGCCTTTGTGCCTACCAGTCCCTCTTTCTGGAATGAATGAATGCTCGAAATATGTCTTTGATGCTCCTTTTTCCTTCCATTCTTCTCTCTTATTAATCTAATACTTTCCCTTCTGGTAGGAAAAACGAATGGCGGTGGAATGGAGGTGAATGCGCATGGGCTTCTGAGGCTCCCCAAACTCCCCAAATCAAAAGAAAAGCAAAAAGAACCAAAATGTCTAACACTCAAGGATAATCTCAATATCAAACTTTCCACTTTGAATGCACAATTGCTGCCAACGAATTAAGGCCAAAAGCATCCATTGACGGAATAGCATTCCATTCCCCAGCCTGCAGAATACACTCAGACTGGCCATGTGGGGGTGAGGTCCCTGCCATTGCTGAGTGTTACCCTGGCCCAGTCCTAGGCAAACTACACACACATTGCGTGGTTCAGCCCTCTTCGTAACAGTATGGCTATTCACAGATGGGGAAACCAAGGTCAGAGGAGCAGCATGAATCAAAGGTATAAAATAATGCTGGAAGAGGTGGGGCTCAAGACAAGATCTCTCTGATTTCCTTAATCAGTCATGGACTGATTTGACAAGTATTTATCAAACAGTTGCTGTGTGTCATGCCCTTTGGCAAACCATGAAATTTCAACTGTGACCAACAGACGTGAAGCCTGCCCTGAGGGAGCTTGCAGTCTAATTGGAGAAACACATGAGTAACAAAGGAAAATAACATGTATGATGTGCTATACATGAGAGACAAATGGCCCAGCCTGGCTAGTCATTTCAGGCTCTATATACCAAGTGTGTCTGTTATAAACCTGTGTAACAAGCACACCCTGAACTTGTTGACAGTGGCCACTTAGCTCACAAGTCGGCAGGTTGACAGTCAGGACTGACCTAGCTGGGCAGGTTTTCAGGGCCAGGCTGAATTTCCCTACTCATAAATCTGTGGTTAGCAGGTCATGGCCAGTTTAGAATGTTCTTGTTTGGGGTAACCAGGGTCTGTCTCTCCCTGTGTTTTGCCTCTTTCCTTCCGGGAGGCTGGTCTATACCTGTTGGCATACCAGTCACAGATTTCCCCGAGGAAGTTCTCATAGTTAACTTTAAATTTGCATCACACACACAGTTGCTTCATCCAGCAAACCAAGCCCCACATCCCAGTTCTGACTCAGTGTGGATGGGCACCCATGAGCCTGGGCTCGAGAGGCTTCTGCAAATTGGGTCCATTACTATAATCCATCTATGGGAATAACTAGACTGATGTAGAAGGGCTGAGACCTGAGCAGAGAGGAAAGAGAGGGTAGATGGGTAAGCGTGGTGCTTCGGGAGGGAGGCTGAGCAGGCTGACTGCAGAAAGCTTTAGCTGCGCATTATTCCCGCTCTCCCTCCGTTTCTCTCCAGATCCATATGTAAGCCTCTGGGCTCCCAGAAGGAAAGGGATGACTCACCCAGGTCTGAGCCAAGCACGATTTGGGCAGCTCTGTGACAAGCCCAGTGGCTGCCAGTCAGTGGGGACCCGGGGAATGTCAGCCCCAGCTCTGAGGCCAGCATCTCAGGGTGTCGGGCCAAGCTGTGCAGCGGTTTGAGCCTGAAGCCAAATGACACTCAGCGTGACAGCCATGGGTTAGTTTTCGTATGTATTACAAATAAAAATTAAATTAAAGATAGAGTGGGTGGGAATGGTGTTTGGGGAAAGGGGTACTGGAGGGGAAGGGATCTGAGGTTTTCTCTTTAACTTGGCAAATGTGAACCTAAAATGTTGCTTTTAAGTCAAAACAAATGTGTCATTCTACCTCCTGTCCCCTGAAACCTGGTTCTCATTATTAGCTGAAGTTCAATTTATGTTAAAACATTTCTGATGGGGCAGCCAGAGAAAATGACCCCTTTATTCAGTGAGGGGATGCTGAGCCTGGTGGCTGAACACACTGCCCAGCCCATGGGCATGGGGTCAAGACCACATCACAAACTTTCTTCCTGCAAGGCCAGGTCCCCAAGGCAGCCATCCTATGGGAGGTTCGTGAGTCATAGAAAACCACAGGAGTGTCCCCGGGAACCTGTAAAGAGATCTGGGGTCTTGACCTGCAGCTCCCAATGGAGACGTGGCAGCCTCCAGAAACTGGCTGTGTTGTGCTAAAGTGCTGCAGGAGCTGGACCCACCAAGCAGAGGGTGGCAGCTAAAAAGGCCTGGGAGAAGAGACCAGGATGTGCAGCCCGGCCAAGAGCTCAGAGCCTCAGACTAGACTCCCCCAAGCCACTGGCTTGCGAGGTACTCGAGGCTTCTCATTCCACTTCTCCGGGTATCGTAGATCAGAGCCACGCGCAGTGAGGGGGAGTGGATAACGGCTAAATGTCCTGTCCACCACCACAGCGAGACGGGACGCCCCTGTGGGTGAGCACTGTACTGAAGGCAACTCCTGGACTGCTATTGCCTTTGCAGTTCAAGAATCTCTCACACATGCAGTGTCCTGCTGAGTTCACAAAATTCTGCTCCAAGGCAGGAATGTGCATGGTCATGTTGACAGATAGGGACACTGAGACTCAGAGCGCGTGTTTGCCTGAGCTGCAGATTAGGAGGGGTCGGTGGGCACCAACTTGGGTCTTTGGATGTTGGGTTCACGTCTGCTAGAGCAGAAAGGACAGGAGGTCTGACAGGCAGTGTGGGGTAAAGAAAGTTTCTAGAGTGTTCTAGTTTCTCATTTCTGACTAGGGAAACTGCCTTGCATTTATTCAGATAATTAAGTACAACTTATTTAAAATGTCTAGGCTGGAGCCCCATAGAAGACAGATTTTTCCTTAGTGCCTCTTGTTGTCAGGGTATTTTCTCTGCCCCTCTGGCCTATAGTATGTCTCTACCTTGACCGCCTGGGGCTGGCTCTGCTCAGGATGGGAGAGAGGACTTTGGGGAGACTCCAGATCAAACCCCAGTCACCTGATAGCCTTGGCTTAGAGAATTTGTCCCAGGCAGGGGTATCTCTGAATACTCCCCATAACTTTGGCGAGGCTGCTGGTAGCCACAGTCACATGGGCCTGCACCAGTGGCCTAGTCCCCATGCTCAGTGGAGCTTTCCCTTACTCCAGCAGGGTGAAAAAGGGTAAGAAAGCGTAAGACCCCTCCCCAATGTACACACACACACCCCACAAGGAGCTTCTGGAGTCACAGGGGGCTGGGTTAGCTGGGAGGTGTGATTTACTAGTGGACGACCTCAGGCATGTTATTTTATTTCTCTCAGAGACTCGGGCTTTGTATCTGCAAAATACGGATACTATATCTGAATTTATGTAAGAATTTACTGAAAAGATAGCTAAACCATTGGGCACTAAATGGATCCTTGGGCGGTGCCTGTGGCTCAGTGAGTAGGGATCTGGCCCCATATACCAGGGGTGGCAGGTTCAAACCAGGCCTAGGCTGAACTGCAACATAAAAATAGCCGGGTGTTATGGCGGGCACCTGTAGTCCCAGCTACTTGGGAGGCTGAGACAAGGGAATCACCTAAGCCCAGGAGTTGGAGGTTGCTGTGAGCTGTGACGCCACAGCACTCTATTCTCTACCGTGGGTGATAAAGTGCAACTGTCTCTACAAAAAAAAAAAAATGGATCCTTAGCACTTTATTAGCAAACCAACATCCCCTTTAAGTTCAAAAGATAGAATATTCATTTATCTATCTTAAAAAGCAAAAAACAATTGAAGAGGAGCAGAGGAAAGGGAGGTGAGGGGAAGGGAGAGGAGAGAGAAAAGAAAGGAAGGAAGCAGAAGAATTTCCAACTGTAAAGGGTACAAACCAAGGAAAGAAAGCGGAAAAACCAGGTCATCTAAGTTTCCAGGATGCTTACAGTTGTGGCCTCTGTGTTGTTCCTCGACTCTCCCAGCATTCTTCCTGATTATTTGCACATAGGGAAGCAGGCCACAGCCCACACCTGGCCCTGGAGGCAGCTGCCCCTGTCCTCCCCGGCTCTCCTCTGCTTCTCTTGGGCCCCAGTGGGAAGAAAATCCCAGCTCTCCACTTCCCAAGGTCAGAGTAATTGAAATCCTCCGTCTGTATCCCAATTTTCCAGCTGAGGACTCTTACACTTGTCAAGACATAAAGACCCAAAATGGGCACTTTTCAAGATGACCATGAGTGTATAATTAGTTGATTAAAATTGTCAAGATGTTACTTTTGGTTAGTTAGGAGATGTATCAAAATTATTCTGTTGTTTAAGGGTAGGCTCTGCGTGTGCACGTACGCCTGTGTGCACGCAGGCACATGCTGAAACAGGACCAGCACAGATGGTGACTGATGTGGCAACTTTGCCACAAAGAAATACCTTTATTACTGACCACTCTGGCAGAGGAGCGATCATGGGCATACTCTGGAATGGTAGAAGATGCAGCCTGAGGTGCCCTGGCCCCCCCCAATCTTTCTGAACTTCCCACTTTCTGCAAAAAGGTACCCATTCCTCTGGTCTGAATGGAGCAACAGCCTCTCCCTTCTGTCAGAAATTCAGACAGGCAGACATCAGCCTTTCCACTTAAACTGGGGCTACTAGGTGTTTGATTTAGCTCTAGGAGGTGAGAATGATACTAATTGCCATGTGGATTTGTTCTGAAAATTAGCAGGATGCAGTGAATAAGAAAATGTCACTACAGTGAGGAAAATAACACAGGACCTTAATTTCATACTCGAATTATGTTTGGCCCCTTCCTGTCTCCTACTTAGCTCTTTCTGGTGAATGATGTTGAGAAAGCAGAAGCAGATGAGGATGGGACTGTGGGACACTTCGGGACACTTCACTGTAAGCTCAAAGAATTCAGCACCGTTACTATTACCAATTCACCACAGTGGAGGGGAACAGAAATACCAAAGAATGTTTGGTAGTCAACTAGACCTGAATTTGAATTTCATCTCTGCCTTAATACACATGAGACCTGGGGCAGGTCCCTCTTGGAACCTTAGTTTTCTGTTCTGTAAAACGGGACTGATAACACAACTGTCCAAGGCTATTGTGAAACTTACACAGTGTCTCGCACATAGTGGAAAATAAATAAACAGTTACTAATTTTGCAGGAAAATGTGCAATATGTGACCCCCACAGTTTCTCCAGCTTCCACTCTGCTCCCCCCACCTCTCTCAGGCACACACACAGACACACACACTCTCTCACACACACATTATACATGTTTCTGCAGTCTAAGACCTTTCAGGCCCACACAAGCGGCCAGATGGAGGACACCCCTTAACCTTGGAGAAGACCTGTCGCAGCAGACCCAGACAAGTGAGACATCAAAGTTCTGGCATTTGAGTTTCAAAAGCTATCATCTCAATGTAAGTTAAGAGAATGATTTAGAAAGATGCGTAGCCAGGCAGTCTTATCTCTGCCCTAAGATTATATAATAATGATAAGGCTCCTAGGTGAGTGTTATAGTCTGAATCGTGTTCTCCCAATATTTATATGTTGAATGCTGAGGTCCCCAAGATGTCAGAATATGAATATTTTTGGAGTTTTGGAGGTACAGCCTTTAAAGAGGCAATCAAGTGACACTGACATCTTATGGTGGCCCTGATGCAGTCTGACTGGTGTCTTCTTTATAAGAAGAGATTAGGACACTCAGGCACAGAGGATGAGTAGATGAGGACACAGTGAGAAGGTGGCTGTCAGTAAGCCTAGGAGAACGGCCTCAGAGGAAACCAATCTTGTAGACACCTTGATCTTGGACTTCTAGCCTCTCAAACCATGAGAAAGTCCCTTCCTGTTGGTTAAGCCACCGGTTTGTGGTACCTTGTTATGGCAGCGAGCAACACAGCAGGAAAGGGAAATTAAAAGAGGAAAATGGTGGCTCAGTGCTTGTGGCTCAACGGGCTAAAGCACCAGCCACGCACACCTGAGCTGGTGGGTTCGAATCCAGCCCTGGCCCACCAAACAACAATGATGGCTGCAGCCAAAAAATGGCCAGGCGTTGTGGTGGGCGCCTGTAGTCCCAGCTACTTGGGAGGCTGAGGCAAGAGACTCACTTGCGCACAGGAATTGGAGGTTGCTGTGAGCTGTGATGCCACAGCACTCTATCCAGGGTGACAGCTTGAGGCTCTGTCTCAAAAAAAAGAAGAAAATGGTAACGGGAGACCCCATGTACATCCCAGAGAAGGGGTCCTGTACCTGCCTGCAGCCCAGAGGATGTGAGGTAGTGGGTGACAGCAATAGGATTTACCCTTGACAGGTGTGTGGAATGCGAGGACAGGAAGACTTGAACCCAGTGCCCTTCTGTGCCCGAGGTGGTAAGCCCCCCCTCACTCACTGGGAAGAGGAGAGTGTGGCTGCTCCTCCCTCCCCAGTGGCTATGGGGCATGGAGGCTTTGTCTGTGTAGCTGGAAGGGGCAGGGCTCTGACCAGGAACAGAGGAGTATGGAGAGACCTGGGGCAGAGCAAACGATTCCATTATAGACATGTGGCTGGGAATGCCGATGGTTCAGCTGCCAGAGACCACCAGCCCAACACAGGGTGCTCATTACCCTCAGCTGAAGCCTGACCCCAGGGAGAAGAAGGCAAAGACCCTAAACCCACTGGGATTACTCTGAAGAATCAAGGTTTAAGGTTTTATCTCCAGAGAGAAAATACCTCCAGATAGAAAGTGGATTTATTCTGGTAGCATGAATGATGCCTCCCCCGCCACACACAAAAAAATGTTCACATCCTAACCTCCCAGAATCTATGGATGATGGTTTTACCCTGCATGAAAAAAATGTATTTTGTGGATGTGATTAAGTTAAAAATCTTGAGATGGAGAGATGATCAGAATTATCTAGGTTAGCCCAATGTTAACACAAAGGCCCTTTATAAGAGGAAGCCAAGAAAGTCAAAAGGCAAGAGAAGGTGCTGTGACAAGAGAAGCAAAGTGATACGGCCACCAAGGCCTGCTGGAATCCTCTAAGATCTAGAAGAAGCAAGTAATGGATTCACTCCACAAAAATTCAATTATTGACACAATAAGAATTGCCAACTCAGAAAGAAATCTTTAACATCTTATTGGGGGAACAGGAGAAACTGCCTCGAATCCATCTCTGAGACTAAGGGATACCTCATCTTGGCATTTTAAAGGAGGGGGTCATATGCCTTGGGGCAGGTCATGGTCTATCCCACAAGGGGCTACCATGCATTGGGGCAGGTTGTGAGAGATGGTGAATCTTGACATCAGGGAGTCTGCCCTGGACCTTCAGAATCTCAACTCTTTTGTCTTGTAGAAAATCCACCATTTAAGACTGAATATGTTGGCTCAGCTCTTTGGGAGGCTGAGACAGGAGGGCCATTTGAGGTCAGAAGTCGGAATCTATTATTTCTGGAAAATCAAAGGTTCAAGTACTTAGTTAAGGAAGAAGATTATAAAAACATAGGGATTCATGGAGCCTTTTACAAGGCACATGGCTGATTGCATTAAGTGCCCGGTAAACATTTGCTATTACCTGTAAATTATGTATTTAGGGGTTGATATATTTTCCATTTCATTACAAAAATTGATTCGAGGGGATGTTTTAGAAATTGTTATGCATGGTAAGTGTTTTTCAAGACCCTTTAAGAACTTATATTAGTTTATCTTTCTTGGCAAAATCCACATCATCTTTCAATCAAATCAAACCTGGTGCTTAAATGGTTCTAAACCCTAGAAATTGCACTTTCCGCCTCATCCCACTGCACCTGCCTGGCACCTCTTTCAGCGCTCACACCTTTCTGTACTGCATTAGAATGCGGGTCCATCCTTCTGATCGGGTGGCAAGCTCCTTTGGAGGCCCAAATAAATCCTGTTTGACTTTACATGCTTCTTCAGGCATCCTACCACTCAAAGCATACTTTGTCCAGGGTTCAGAAGAGAAAACAGAAACCACACCAGGTAGGTTTTTCACACAGAGGGGATGTGATGAGAGGAAATGGCAAACTTAAAGAGCAAGTAGGAAATCAATGTTACCCGGAGATGACAACCAGATTATACACATAACGAGAAGCTCCCGCTGGGGGCTCAGAGAACAAGAGGGAAGTGGTCGGGAGACCGGAGCAGGGCAGACCCCTAAGAAGGCACCACACCAGACGCTGTGTGCGTCTAGGGGGCCATGAAAAGGAGTGCTTGGAAATGAGGAAAGAAGGGAGAGATGGGTCCAACTGCTGCTGCTGGAGCAACGTTGACAAGGAACCAGAGGAATCCAGAATTAAAGTTATTTTCTCTCCTCCCATCATCCTGTCTCCCTCCCGTGCTTTCCCTTCCTGACTCAACAGGAAATCCTTTAAGCACAGCCCTGGAAGGGTAGGCCACAGAGTCTATCCCCAGCATCAGAGAACACAGCAGAAAACGTTTTTTTGTTTGTTTATTTTTTTTTGAGACAGAGTCTCACTCTTTTGCCCAGACTAGAGTGTCCTGGCATCAGTCCAGCTCACAGAAACCTCAAACTCCTGAGTTCAAGTGATCCTCCGGTCTCAGCCTCCCAAGTAGCTGGAATTACAGGTGCCCACCGTAACACTCAGCTAATATTTTCTGTTTTTAGTAGAGATGGGGTCTTGCTCCTGTTCAGGATGGTTTTGAACCCCTGGGCTCAAGGGATCAATTTGCCTTGCAGAGGGCTAAGATGACAGGTGTGAGCCACCATGCCCCCAGCCCACTCTGAGAATGGATTCTTTCAGGCTAAGAGCCAGTAAGTGAGTAACCACCCTGATAAGGATTTGTGAAGCTTCTCTCCAGGCTGAGTTCTCTGCTCAGGGTCATGTTCATTACCACAGGCCCTTATCCCAATTTTCCCATTGATTTAGGTTTGTTTTTTCGTTTTTTTTTTTAAGTAGGGGGTATATCTTCCTTCCAATACTGAAAACTCACGGCAAGATGGAGATAGTTTAGCATGATAAATGGTCAGTTTGTGTTTCTATTACATCTGAATTTTTATTTCATCTCTGTCCTTTGTTAGTTGGGTGACCCAATCTAGTAAAGAGACTTCTCTGAGCTATCTTCTCCTCCTCTATAAATGGTGCACTTCATCTCTGAAAGAAAAGATCCCCCCCCAAAAAAAAATACACAAAAGCATGTGCTCCTAGTTTACTGAGTTACACCTGTCTTGCTGGCCACATAGAACCAAGCAACGACTCTGGGGCAGAAATACTCATTCTGGAGATCCAGAAATCACAGGACTGCAACTGAACCAACCACCTGCAGAGATGACCCCTGACACTGAATTGCCAGATTTCATACCTTATGGCCTGGCAGGCATTGAGGGACGTGTTGTCTTTGGTTCCCAAGATTGCAGCAGATAAAATATCATCTAACAGCGATAGATAATTCTTATCGAAGAGAAGAGAAAGGAAAGACACAGCCAGGTATCTTTATGGTTTTCACAATTCACCTGAATCTATCACAAATGTGTCACTCTATGCCACAGTTTCTGCAGCAGGAAAACAAAGAGCAAAGAAATTAGAATCAAACAAACAGGCATAGAGAATAGTGCCAAGCCCCATGCCAGCACCTTCCTGCTATTTTATTTAGTTCTCACAACAACCCTGTTAGATCAATACCACTATCCCCATTTTCCAGAGAGAAAATATAAGTCTAAAGAAATGAAAGCATTTTCCCCAAGAGTCTACCATCCCTTTTGGAACCTGGACTCTCCCTGACAGTGGCCAGACAGATAAAATTTTGTCCTGGTCTTGTCCTGTGCAGAATGCAACACATGACCCCACAAAGTCCATAAATTATTGGACTCTCAGTTTTCCACCTTGAAAAGAGGTGACCTTTAAGGGTGTTGCCAGCTCAACAAGCTGTTGAATCTGTGCTGGTCATTAAAAATATAGGGGATCTAGAGAAATGCAGAAAAGCAAAGTGCATGAATACTGCTAGTGTAACCAACATGCAAAGCTTTGCAAGCAGAACCATGTTTCATTTTTTTCCTTTCCCAAGTTGGAGAAACCCTTGCATATGGTTGTCTTTATTTTAATGTGCATGAATAAAATATGTGCTTGTGAACTGATGTAGTCTGCGGGCTTTTGAGATCAAACAGTTTTCTACTCCAGGTGAAATGTGGGTATGACAGATAATGTTGTCAATATGCTATATTTTTGTTAGGTCGAACAAACATGGCCATAGCAATCATTTTCATCATAGATATGCGTGTGCATTTGTGTATGTGTATGGGAGGTTTATTTAAGAATAAGATTTAAGGAAAAAAAATCAATAAATGCAAAATTTTCCATAAAACCTTCAGTGAGAAATATCCCTCCCTCTGCCTCATGTATATTAAAGTGAGTAGAATTTGCTGACTTGCATAATGCAATACAGAGTGATTACTGGGAGGCATCTGAGGTGATTAAATCACCACAGCATTTGGAGGTACCTGGAAATAAATATGCTCATTTGAAAGCCCGTGCAGTCAGTAGAATGTAATGGAAGGGTTCTTTGGGTGCTGGAGACTTCACTCCGTTCCTTTTTTACTACAGAGAAGCAGCACAGATTTGTGAGTTGTGAGCAATGGGTTACACATTGTATGCGAATAACATATGGAATACAAAATGTATTTATATATAATTAGGCAACATTACTGAGGTGGGAGCAAATGTTGGAGTCAGACAGATGCTGAATTTGAACGTGGCCTTAGCCTTAGGTAAACCCAACTCTTTTATGCCTAAATATTCTCATCTACGTAATGGAAATAATTATGGCCATCAGAATGTCTATCCTTTAAATTATAGCTTTTATTAAGTTGGCGTAAGAATAATAGCAGTGTGTCTTTTACTGAGTGCCCATACTAGAAAATTTACTAAATTCATTAATTACTTTAATTCTCACAACTTCATGTTACCAATGTTTCCATTTTGCAGAGACTGATACTGAAATTCAGAAAGGGTAGCTACTGGATTTTATGGAATTTAAGGAGAAATTCATCAAAAGATATGACATTAGAAAATAGTGATTTTCATATAAATTGGATTCAAGTTTGACCAAAGTACATTACTTAAACATTAATTTTTTAATTCAACTTGTCAATATGTTGTATAGGATACTGCATCCTCATTTATAAGTGAAATATGTTTGTAATTTCTCTTTATAACAATATATTTTCTTCAATTTCGATATGAGGTGCAAGTCAATTTTTTCTTTACATAGCTGTGCTTTTTGAATTTAAAATTGGCAATCGTACTCCC